>JBDJHY010189295.1:0-11888 GCA_039654485.1 Withania somnifera
CAATTTTTACACATCGAAATCACCAAATTTGATGTTAAAATTGAGGAATATTAAATAGCTAATCAAGGATTTAATGATTATAGAACTAACCCAAGTGATTTTCCTCAAAAACTATCTTTAGAAATATTCTAAATGAACTCTGTAGGTCTAAAAGTGGTGAAAATAAGATAAATGGCATGTTCAAGGATACTACGTGATCGTAACATAAGTGTCACGCGATTGTGGTGCCTAAGAGGGATGAACCACGCGATCGCGACACAAGGTCATCCGATTGTGATTCACTGTAAGTAGAATTCCGCGATTGAATATCTACCAAGACCCTCATGATTGTGACCATGGTTCATGCGGCCACAAAAATCAAGGGGCCTAGAACCAGATATCAGTAATGAAAGCAAAATGCTTGGAAAAGATAGTCTCCGATTGGACCCTCGGGATTCTTCCTTAATCCCGTGCACACAAACTATATATGCTACCCTACTAAATTTGACAGCCTGTACACAACAGAACTAGTGAAATGTGAATCTAATATCTCCTTAATCCGATAACTGCAAAGTTTATTAACAATGGAAACTTTTAACAAAAAAGAAAAAAACTACGTTCGAAACTTTTGAAAAATATTTTGAACCTTCTCCTAGACAAAAAAGACCCCCTAATCTAAAAGTGATGAAATTTTAATACGAGAAGTCAATCATTAAATAACTCAACTTTATCTCATCAAAAAGCTAAAATCACAACCTAGAATCAAAAAAGAAGGTCCTCCTAGACTAATTTTCATATTTTGGAGCTAATGGAACTGATAAAATTCCATTATGCAATCTGTATCTCCATATATTGACTGAAGTATATTTCTACTTAAGCTTTCAAAAACTAAAATTTCTCAATATTTATAATTTCTAGCTTTGATTTGAAAATCAACCTCATAAATTAAATAAATATGACCCAGAGAAACTTTTGGGAAGGGTAAAAATGTAACTTTATAGGAAATGCCAAAATGACCTTTAGGATCAGTACATTGTCCACCTCTGATAATAAGTTTCATCCTCAAACATAAAGTAATAAAAAGTACCTGAAGTCTAGAAAATTTATGGATATCTTGTATGCATACAAAACTCAATCTCCCACATAGCGTGAAGAACTAGGAGATACTTCCAACAAACATTTACTGAAGTAATGTCCTTAGTCCTCAACTTTCTAACCTTCTCCCTAGAATAGCCACTAGCTCCTCCTCATAGGTCAAGATCCAAAGTCATATACTTATAGTGAATCACACAAAAATCATTAAGAATGTAGTTTCAAAGCATGGAAACATGAAAGGAAGGATGTACCACTAATAAACTAGGTGGAAAATCTAAGTCATAAGCCACCTTCCAAACATGTTTCAGAATCTCAAATGGGCCAACAAACTTAGGGTTCAACTTTTCCTTCTTTAGAAATGTTGTTATACTCTCATAGGTGACATATTTAGCATACCACAATCACCCTCCAGGAACTATAAGGCTTAAACCCAACTATTTGTATAACTCTTCTATCTGCTCTAGGATACCAATAGCTGGCTCTAAATGACTCAAACCTTCTCTATAGAATCAAAAAGTAGATGTGTGTCAAGGTCTATCACCTCAAATACATTACACCAACCAATGTGAGATCTGTATCTCCTACTATATAATGACTCAAAAGCCTCCATATGAATGCTGGAGTGATAATTGATGTTATACAAAAACTCCACCAATGGGAAATACTTATCCCAATAATCTCTAAAATAAATAACGCAGTCCAACATCAATAAATCAGGCCAATAACATATCATTCAACACCTGAATCATCTACTCGGACTTGCCATCAGTCTGAGGATGAAAAGTTGTACTCATACCTAACTGAAAACCCAAACCATGTTATAATGCCTTCCTGAAGTGCGAAATGAACAATGATCCTCGATTAGATAAAATGGAGATAGGGATACTATGCAAATGAACAATCGGACTTAGATAAATCTCAATTATCTTCTCAATCGTAAATAAACTTTGACCAGAATAATATGGGCAAATTTAGTCAAACAATCCACAATCACCCAAATAGAGTCAAGTCCACCCACAGTCCTAGGGAGTCCTATAAAAAATCCATGGTAATCCTCTCCCACTTCCACAAAGGAATAGCTATCCTCTAATATATGCCACAACGCCTTTAATTCTCAAACTTAACTCTCTAACAGTTCAATCATCTAGCCATAAAATCAACAATATCCCTCTTTGTTCCACTCCATTAGTTGTGTTGGCTAAAATCATGGTACATCTTTGTTGCTCCTATATGAATGGAATACCTCAAACTATGTGAATTTCTCATTATAAATCTAGTCAAATAACCCACCTTAGGAATACATATCCTTCTACCAATCCTTCAAACGCCCTTCGGGTCAAGAAATTCCTTTTTTGCCTCTCCCCTTAATACTTTATCTCTAATAAGGCACAAGTTTGCATTTTCAAATCATTTCTCTTTAAAAGATCCATAAGTGAAGAAGAGGAATAAATTTAAGCAAGTATAACACCATTATCTAAAATATTCCCCAATTAAGGGTCACACCTCCACTCGAATCAATGCAAAACTACCCATATTTGTTGGTTTCCTACTCAAAGCATCAGTTATCACTTTAGCTTTACCTGGGTGGTATAAGATAGTCATACCATAATCCTTTTGAAACTCAATCCACCATTTCTGCCTCAAGTTTATATGCCCCTAACTGAAGTTGCACTGAAGAATAATGTAATCTGTGATTACCTCACAATGAGCTCCATAAAAGTAGTGTTACCATAACTTTAACAAAACATCGTTAATGTTCAACTCTAGATCATGGGTAAGGTAATTCTTCTCATGCATCTTCAACTGTCTCAAAGTATAGGAAATTACCTTACCCTTCTACATCACTGACTCTAGAAACATTACAAAACATGGCGAAAGGATCACCTCTATTAAGCAAAGTCTAGATTGGGGCTAATAACAATAAGGCCTTAATCCTTTGGAGACTCTCCTCACATTCATGTGATGACTGAAAAACAATTTTTTTGGGTCAACAAAGTCAATGGGTCCGAAAAAAGTAAACCCCTAATAATTTTATGAAATAACCTGCCAAACCAACAAAACCATGAATCTTTGTAGGGGAAATAGGCTTAGTCAAACCACGTAATACCTCAATATTGGCCAGATCAACCATAATACCTTCCTTTGACACCACATGTCCCAAGAAAGTCACTGAGCTAAGCTAAAACTCACACTTAGAAAATTTGTCATGCAACTGCTCCTCTCTCAATTATTGGAGTACGATCCTCATGTGCTACACATGATTTGCCTAACTTCTTTAGTAAACCAAGAGGTCATCAATAAAGACAATAAAAATGAATCCATGAAAGGCCAAAATACCTCATTCATCAACACTAGGAAGCCTACAGGGGTATTAGTTAATAAAAATGACATCACCAAAAACTCATAGTGCCCATATAGGGTCCTAAAGGTTGTCTTAGGGACATCTAAAGCCCTAATATTCAACTGATGGTAACCCCATTTCAAGTCTATCTTAGAAACTATTGAGGCACCTTGTCCCATGCCACCTTTCGTGAACAACTATGCCCGAGAATAAATTGTGATATAGCACTGAATAAGCCACAGCTCTATTCCCGACTCGAAATCAAATAAATCCTCGATCCTAGGAAGGGATATTTATTCTTAATAATAACCTGGTTCAACTGCCTTCAGTCAATGCACATCCTCATCAACCCATACCTCTTCTTCAAAAATAGAATAGGAGTATCCCACAATGATACACTTAGTCTAATGAATCCCTTATCAAGAAAATCCTAAAGTTACTTCTTAAATTACTTTAACTTAGATAGTTCTATGGAATATGAAAGAATAGAAATGGGCTTAGTGCATGACTCCAAATCAAAAGCAGAATTATTGCCCCGATCAGAGGGAACACTTTGGATATCTGTAGAAGATACAGTAAGAAACTCACAAAAAACTGATACAATATCTAATTGAGGAGTATCGACACTGCTATCTCTGATGAATGCCAAATAAGGGAGATAACCTATATGAATCAACCTATGGAAACGAAGAAAGGAAATCCCTCTACTAGGATAAGATCTACTAGAACCTTTTCACTTAATCTTTAAAACATCAGGTTTTAGTAATGTGACAGTATTGTCATAATAATCCAAGATGGCATGATGCGAAGAAAGCCAATCTTACCCATAATTACATCAAATCTACAATATCAAGATGATAAAGTCTATCAGAGTCTCATAGCCCACCATAAAAAGAATACAGGATTAGTAAATCCAATCCACCACTTAAGAATCTCCTATGAGGGTGGAAATATGCAATGAAACTTGTAATGGATCATTCATCATATTAAATCCAATAGCAAAATACGTTGACACATAGGAATATTTAGATCCAGGATTAAATAATACTAACGAAGGTTAATACCAAACTAGAATAATACTTTTGATGACTATATTCTTGGCTTTCACCTTAGGTTTACCAGATAAAGAATAGCACTGTCCTCTATCTATACCAAATACGGAATGACCTTGACCATATCTCCATAGAACTATGGCCCCACTGTCATCCCCACTAGATGTCCAACTAACTCTAATTGTTTGAGCTCTGCCTTGACCTCTAAATAGAGGTGCTAGTGCTATATCCGAATACTATGAAGTGAAATAGGGTATTACCTATCCCTATAGTGGAAAAAGTTTATCAGAGGACTTGGACCTGATAAATATAACAGGACTTGGGAGTACCATACTATTGAGAAAGACCAGAAGAACCTGAATGGCCACTACTACCTGAGTATCTCTATCGAAAACTCTGAGAAGACTGAACCAAACTAGAAGAAATCGGATCACCCCAGATACCTTCAAGCATGCCTGTCGGATCTCTGATGGAAAAATAAACCCCCTTGTTGGAATGAGCCTCTACCTCTTAATGATGTACTCAAGAGCTAGCCTGGAGTACAGGATCTCTTATCTCTCCCTTCCCTAAACTCTTTCCTATTTAAAAACTCTACATCCTTGGCTACACCAACTTTCTCTAAAAAAGATACCCACATACTGATATGAATACTTCTATACAAGTTATATATGTTAACCTACAAACAAACTAACAAATCTTCTCAGTTGGATCAGTGAGATGTGAATCATCATATCTAGATAAGGCATACACTAGCACTGTTATGTCACCCTAAGTCAAACTCTCAAATTAGTGCCTATTCTCATCTCTAATACTCCAAGGAACGTATTTATCATAAAAAGTCTATGAAAACTAGTCCTAAGTAACTAAAGGCGACCACTTGCCTATCTTCTACGTAAGACTGTCACCACTGACGGGATGTCCTATGTAGCAATTAGGATGTGTATAGAATCCCATGTGAATATGCCAACCTTACACTCTCATAAACTCTCTGCAAATAGCTAATAACTCAAATGCCTTATCTGTTTTGTACTCTAAAATAACGAAGGATCCATCTTTATAAACCTTTCATAGTGATGTTGTTCGTCATTGGTCATAGCTTCCCCCTAGAACAACTGATGCCCTAACACCCAATAATGGAACCCCATCATCTCTATGAGCTAATTTTATCTATCCCGTCATGCAATATAGGAATCTTTTGCTGTAGAATGGGGTATGTGCCCCTGTATCATCTTGAGAACCTCAGGGTGTACTAAATACACCCCCACACTAGGCTAAAGTCTCCAATACACCCAATACTCAAAGAAAGGTATCCTAAAGTAATTGTGTGGCAATAGTATATCGGGATGCTTATTAATCAGCATCCTGAATCTTGACCTCAGGGGATATTTCCCTAGCATGGCCCCTCATAGGAGAGGCAACTTAGGCTCTATCCTCTGGCATGTCCCGACCCCTATTTGTTGTTTCCTTAGTATGGTCAGACTCATCACTAACTTTATACCCGGTCATATCCATTTGTTCTTAAAATATAGCATGTCATAATTGTTGAGTCGAAAAAACATAATAAAAAGTAAATGAATGAAGAGATCAATTCTTAAAAGTTTTGTAGCCTCTCGAAAATAAGTACCACATGTTTTCACACCAATCTACAAGACTCAAATAAACCTTGGCTTGTACACATATAAGCCCGATGAACCTAGTGCTCTGATTCCTACTTATCACGTCCTAAAAAACAGTTGTGATAGAACATACCCTAATAACACTAGGAAAAGTAAGCCTAACAATATCCATGAAGGTTAAATTCATAAACAATGAATCAGTGAAAAGAAAAAAAGGTACAAAAATCCAACTAATAGATATTGAAAATCTAGAGTCATAGTGTACAAGCTGATAAATAGATAAAATCAAGTATGATATAATACTGTCTCAATGTCTCCAAATTTTAATAAAATAGAAGTAAATACATAAGATAATGAAAGTCTACAGTGCATTATGGACTACAAGAAGCTACCTTCAAAATTCTCAAAGATCTGCCTTAAATTGTGACCTGGAATAGAAAAATCAAGCTACTTTGGGCTCATAACCTACAAAAGTGTATAAAATAAATATAGTGATTACCAAAAAATAAACAACTGGTACTTAGCAATTATCCCTGGCTATCCCTTAAACAAAGCAGTGACAAACACCTCTACCCTGACAACCGACCACAATCCTCCTACAACACCAAGTTGTAAAAACTATCATAGCCATTAGTGTATATGAAAGAGAAAGGGCACATGGAGAAACAATAATGAAACTAACTACTCAACAAAACCAAAAGTAATAATATTAAAGAAGATAATGGAATGTCGGTACAAAGTATCACAAACTACAATCATGATAAAGTATCCATATTTCTTCATAAGGCATCTCATAAATAATAACGAAACCATAGAAAAACATCTATAACTTACCCTCAGCCTATACCATGTGTAGGCCTGCCTAGTCAAGTCAACTTACAACTCATAGGAATTGACCACTAATTGTACAGTAGTCTCTCAAAAGAAGTCCATCTTCACTCATATTAATCCCTAATAAATGAGTCCACACACAGGAAGAAGGGTAGATTTGATGCTACTAAATAATAGACTCTTGTACATGATTCTAACAGGAATATGATCAGGTAAAGAAATCTTTACTCAAGTTTACAAGAATATCAATCTCTAACACACATATCCATCTGTGATAGGAAGGGTACATCAGAAGCTGCCAAGATACAGACTTGTAGGGTAGATTCTTAAAATATTAGATCAATATCAATATCATAACTTATAACCAATCCATAACTATATCATTAACAAAACATAACCATCAAATATAACCAACATGTTCCATCATTTAACGCTTCACTCCGTCCCCAACATACAAGTCTTTTTGCAATAAGAATGGTGTATCAAACGTGCCAATAAAAGTACTAGTGGAAAGGATTCTAAATAGGTAATCCAAGGTACCAAAATCAACTAATGAATCCATCAATCACCATAGATTAACCATCACTGATTTATCAGAATTCAGATTCTCTTCGTTAATACTCCTGGCAATTTCCTACTCATAATTTTATAACTTAGAAAGGAATCATTTACACCCATATCAGTCCCCAACTCACAAGTCTACCTGCAATAATAAGGATATATCTGATGCTACTGATAAGTAGACTTGTATGATGGGTTCTGAGAGAATAACTTACAATAATCCATAACCAACTCACAACCATATTTACCTATCTTGTTTTCTTTGTTAGTTATTCATGGCCTCATACTATTCGATTACCAGTCATTCCATGTTGGAATGTTGCATCAAATTAAATTATACTGTGCTAGAACGTGGTATCCGATCCAATTACACCATGCTACAATGTGGCATTCAATCCAATTATACCATGCCAAAATGTGGCATCCTATCTAATTATACCATGACATAATATGACATCTGATCCAATTATACTATGTCAGAATGTGGAATCTAATCCAATCATACCTAATAATAATTAAAGTATCATAATTGAAATTAACTATGGCATAACAAATGTAAATAAATCAACAAGACTCCATATGAGTGAAATTTCAATTATAATATCAAGTCATGAAAGTAAGGTCAACACATGGGCATAATCATCAATAAATATAAAAAGTGCATAAAATCACATACCAGAATCACAATAACTCATTCCGAATAGAGGATAACTCAACCAAGTTATTAGCATTGTTTTATTCCTTTATTTTAATTCCCTATTTTTTCCTCTTGTATCCGAATAAATACTCACCACCTCACCCATACAAATACCTCTAATAATCTCCATTACTCTCAATTACAATTAAATAACACATAACAAGGATCCTAAGATGCATTAAAATAAAGTCAAGCCTCTACTTGCTTAAAATAAAGAAAGCCACTCATATCGGTGCCTATTCCTTGTGTGGACCTTCTGATTTTACAAATTCATTTAAATATGAGTTAAGCATAAGAAAATACAAACTTTGATAAACTTTGACACCCATATTGATATTTTTGAAATTGGGTTCAAAATCACACCCCCCCCCTCCCAAAGTGAAAATCGAGGGTTAATGGAATTTTTTTTTTGAAAATTATTTCCCCCATATTTTAAGCACCATAGGAAGAAATTTTATCAAAAAAGGAATTGTAATTAACCCTCAAAGTTCAAAAATACAATATCAATATTTTTCTAAAAGAAAAATTTAAACCTTGAAATCACCAAATTTGATGTTTCAATTAAGGGATAATTAATGGGTAATCAGGGATTTTGTAATGACCCTTATAGTTATTTTTTTTTACATTGTTTCTTGCATTCTAGAGCATTTTGGTAGATTTTTGATGTCATTTATGAATTACTAGGATCGGTAATATAACTCCTTGGCAGTTCAGTTGAGTTTTATTTCAGTTTTCCTATTTTAGAGCCTGAACTTAGGTAGTCATTGACTTGAGTCAACATTCCTTCAAGACAACCTTGGAATTGAATTCTAACAGTTCCTTTAGCTCCAAAACATGGATTTTGGTCTAGGTGGACCCTTGGTTTGGTCCCAAGAGCTTTTAATGCCTATTTTTCTCATTTGATGAAATAACAATTAACTGGATATTGAATGATTTACTTTGGAAAACATTCGATGATCGAAGTGTCAAATTAGAAATATGACTGCACCCTCAGCTCTATAATGTTGATTCTAGGATAGTAAGAGTATTTGTTTTTATCCCGAGGCATCCAATGTGATTTCGAGGTATTTTGTGGAATTAAGGAAATCTTGGCCTAAGAGTTAACTTGATCAACATTTCTCTGAAATAACCTTGTATTAGGACTTTGACTGTGCCATTGAGTTTGGAAGTTCACTTTGGGTATGTTTTCATATCTTTTTTACATATATCAGACTCCGAATAGATCTCGAGTGGCGTTTGAAACAATTTAAACTAGGTGGTTTTGCTGTCAAAAGTAGTAGCTGGGGAAGGCCATTGTTGTTCTTCTAGATCGCAAAGAGATAGAATGTGTTCGCAAAGGTCATCCTTTCCCCTCTATGAATCACGACACATTATGATGCAATTTTATCTCTAAGCCTTATCGTACTTCAAGATTGTGATCTTGACCATCGTGATGACCAATATAACCCTACTTTGCAAATACAACACAGTGCCTATGATTGTGAAGGCTTGTGCTTGTCAATAAATATAACATTATCCTCTAAATTTCAATCACAACTTTCACCTCCATCTCACTCCAATTTATCCTAAGATGTAGAATTGTAGGGAAATCCATAGTTAATCAGTGTGAACATGGTTTGGCTACTAGATTCTTGATACCTTCCTCACTTGGTAAGTTTCCCTCTTCCTACATTTTCTTTGAAAATGGTAGACTAGACCATTAATTCCCTTTTGATCAATTTTTGTAATTCTTGTAAATTCTCGAATTTTTAGCTGATTGTTGGTTAATAATTTGTGCTTTAGGTTATATTCTACTACTTGGTCGATTCTTAGTCTTTCTTTTGGTACGTAAATCCTCCACTTAGGTGTTCTAAATTATATAAATTTTTGTATCTTTTATATCTTCTTCTTTGGTAACTTTTGAAGACCATTACTTACTTGGGTTATGCTTATAGAGCATGAGTTCGTGGTGATTCCAGGAACTCCATGATGAAGTCTATTTCTAGGTCTATTTTGTGGGTCCCACTGATCTGTTTTAGGCCCGATGTTTGGTCTATTACAAAATTTAGTATAATTTAAATCAGTAGCTTTGTATTGATGTATAGATTCATGTTTTACCAGTTTTGATGCCTTTCGAGATCTTTTGACATAGGATGAGTGGATCTTTATAGGCTACAATGCAATATTTGCCAAACAATAAATAGTCTCCTTGGGATATCTCTGGGGACATAACATTTTTAATTACGCTAAATAGCATCTGTAGGTTGGGGTTACTAGGTCTAAATCATGTCCCTTGACCACTTATTCTATTCTACTTCATCCCTCTCTTAGTCGACGCTCGGTGTAATACGATGCCTTTGACCTAGTATCAACCTTGTGATGGTCGTATGGTGACTCTAGAAGTAGTAAAATGCTGATGCATGGGTTGGATTTTAGGTTTTGCCCTCAGGTTTGGGATGTTGTTATGTGCTGCTAGCTGAAACTTAGACTTGGCCTATGGAGGGCATATGTTAGCTATATATATTGTTTGTGTATGCATTCATACAAATTGAGTGCCATGAGGTTTAGCTTTTGAGAATGCATACTGAGATCGTGGGCCTATATTCACCATTTTCTAACACAATTAACCTTGGAGGCTGGTTTTCATATAAATAAGACTAGAATGGATAAAATTGGAATAAATAGGAATTTTGTAATTAATATCAATAAATAATGGCTTTTCTACTTATCTTAGACTCGGATATGTTTTGGCCCTCCAATGAAAGCGCAAAAAATAGTTCAAACTTTACAAAAAGCCCAAAACTGCTCGAAACTGTCAAACAGTAATGTCACAATGCAAAACTTGAGTCATGATAGTGTCTACGACCCTCCAGTAGACAAGTTTAATGCTACATCCGGGAGCTACACGCAAAAGGCTATATAATCTCAAATCATCCAACATAGTAGAAAAGCATATTAAGATATAAGTAGAAGCGGAAGCAGAAGAAATACATATACAACCCAAATCCCAAAACCTGGTGTCAATGGCACATGGCACTACTATACAGAGTATCCAAAAGATAAATATACCAAGAAAATCCTAAAAAAGTAACACTACATAGGGCCTTCTATAGACAAAATAAAGCATGCTGGAAATCAAGGAAACCATGGCCAGCTCAAACGGCAAAGCTCACTATAATCTCTGCAACTAGCTGTATCTACTCCGCACAATCTCAGCTTCACCGATAACCCCTGTAGGTATCTGCACCATAAAAACGGTGCATAAATGCAGCACGAGTACCAAATAAGGTACCACTAGGCATTATAGGACGACCAAGCTATAATAAAGAACAAGTAAAAAGGTGAGGAAGTAAAACAGGTCAAAGATAGTAGGAAAGTGGTAAAACTAACAGATATGTGGAAAAATAATATATCGGTGTGCAATACCATCAATGAAGTGTAAGTACAGATCTACAGGGAACTACAACATGGTAGACACGTATGGGTAGTAACCACTTGTCACGACCCGATTTTCTCGAGTCATGATGGCACCTACTATCCACCCAGTAGGAGAACCCAACCCCTTAGTCCTAGCCGAAGCGGAGGACTACTACAGTATGTATGGAAAATAATAAGATGTAATACAAGTTCCCAAAATCCGATGTAAATGTCATAAGGACTACTAATATACAGAATAACAAAAGTGACAAAATACAATATCCATCTGTCTCCGAAACACAATGGAGATAACAAAACCC
>JBDJHY010189305.1:0-11887 GCA_039654485.1 Withania somnifera
AGAGGAAGAAGTATAGGAAAGAGAAAAAGGAGGCGAAATTAGCAATAACGGCAGCTAAAATAACAACTTTTGAGAGACTTTATAGAGACTTTATGCAGAATTAGCAGACGCAGGCGGGGATAAGAAATTATATAGGTTAGCCAAGACGATGGAGCGGTGGATGCGTAACCTTGACCAAGTGAAGTATATCAAGGGAGAGGATGGTAAAGTTCTACTAGAGAATGCCCAGATGGCAACCATACTTCCATAAGCTTTTGAATGATGCGCCATAAGCTTTTGAATGATGCAAGAGACACAGACATTGTGCTAGGTGATTTGGAGCACTCATAGAGATGTCATGATTATGGTTAATGTAGGCATATAAGATTAGAGGAGGTTAAGAGCATTATTCAAAGGATACGTAAGGATAGAGCAACTGGGCCAGACGAGATTCTGGTGGATTTTTGGAAGAGCTCTGAAGGGGCAGATATTGCACGACTAACCAAGTTTTTTAACGTTATTTTCAGGACGACGAAGATGCCTAAAGCATGGATATGGAGTTCGATTTACAAGAACAAGGGGGACATCCAAAATTGTAACTACAAGGATATCAAGTTGCTGAGTCACACAATGAAAGTGAGGAAAGGGTAGTGGAGTTGAAGATGAGGTAAACGGTGACTATTTCCAAAAATCAGTTCGGATTCATCCCGAGACGCTCGACTACGAGGCAATTCATCTGGTCAGGAGATTAATGGAGCAGTCCAGGAAAGGAAGGACTTACACAGGGTATTTATTGATCTAGAAAAGGCTTACGATAAAGTTTCTAAAGAGGTTCTTTGGAGGTGCTTGGAGGCTAAAGATGTTCCTATGGCGTACATGAGGGAGATTAAGGATATGTACGATGGATCCAAGACTCGTGTAAGAACTATGGGAGGAGACTCGAATTATTTTTCAATTGTCATAGGGTTGCATCAAGAATCGATCTTAACCCATTTTTATCTACATTGGTGATAGATGCTTTGATGCAGGAATTTCATGGCAAGGTACCTTGTTGTATGTTGTGTGAATGGCGAAGTTTTGATTGACGAAAACCGAAGAGGAGTTAATGCTACGTTAAAGGTTTGGACAAAAACTCTTAAGTCTAAAGCGTTTAAATTGAGCAAGTCCAAGATGGAATATTTTGAGTGCAAGTTCAATAAGGTGAAGCAGGAGGAGGACGTGATAGTGAAGTTGGATACTCAGACTGTAAGAATGATAGTTTCAAGTATCTGAGGTCTATGATGCATGGTGAGGGAGAAATTGATGAGGATATTTCCCACCATATTTGTGCAGCATGCATGAAATGGAGGTTCATTTTTGGAGTCTTGTGCGATAAGAAAGTGTCTCTTAAACTGAAAGGTAAGTTTTACTGTGTGGCAGTTAGACCAGCAATGTTGTATGAGACAGAGTGTTGTTAAAAATACTTACATTCAGAAGTTGAAGGTGGTGGAAATGAAGATGTTGCAATGGATTTTGGGTTTACTAGGTGTGAGAATGAGGTTATTAGCGGCATGGTGGAAGTGAGTGCAGTAAGGATGAGATACGGGAGGCGAGACTGAGAGGGTTCGGACATGTGCTTAGGAGGGCGAATGCCCCTGTACGGAGGTGTGAGAGGGTGGTGAAGGATGGGTTCAAGAGAGAAAAAGGTAGACCAAAAAATATTGGAGAGAAAGGATATTATAGAACTTGAAGAAGTTACAGCTTACCGAGGACATGGTCCTAAATAGAAAGATGTGGAAGACGAGTGTTAGGGTAGAAGGTTAGTAGGTTTGGGGTTAGTTTTTGTTGGTTGGTAGGTTTTATTTATCTGTCATAGGGGCTTAAGAGTCATAGTAGATGTAGAGTCTGGCACCCAGAGTTTTTGATAGGTTTATTGCTTCATGTAATGCGAATGTTCTACTATTTGTTGATAGCCTTGCATTTGTTGTTATCTTATTGTTTTTTTTTTCTTCCCATTATGCTTTGTCAGTCTATTAGGCGTTTCTTATATTGTACTGTCTTGAGCCGAGGGTCTTCTGAAAACAACCTCTTTACCTGACTCTTAGGTAGCGTATGGATTGCGTACATTCTACCCTCCCCAAACCCTACGGTATGTAGGAATACACTAGGTATGTTGTTGTTGTTGTAAAGTATAAAATTTATGTCTAATATGATGGGTTTTGGTACAACTAAAATTTATTATTCATTTTTATAATAGTGCTAAATATAACTGAAATTTGTTTAAATCTCAATTTTTATAAAATTTATGTTTGATACGATGGGTTTTTTGGTACAACTGAAATTTATTTTGAAAATCTAAGTTGGAATATGTGGTTCTTTCATATTTTTTTCACAAAAAAACACCTTTTAACATCTATAGTGAGCAGCGTCTTCCCAATTGTCTGTTAGACTATAATCCCTACCTGTCATAAAATTAATTTTGTAAATTAGATCACATTTCTTTCGTTTTCTTTGTTTTAGTATTTACTAGCGATTTGAAGATTGTAATATACCAAGAAAAAAGATCGAATATGTTATTCCACTCAATTACATTCTTTTCCATTTTTTATTATCATCGGTCACCGGATTGAACATGTATGTTGTATATGCATTTTTCTAAAAAAAATTGGTAGATAAGTGTGAAGACTGAAGAAATTCTAAACTGTTCAAGTAAGTTATTTTGAATAACTTCAATCAACATATTTTAAATGCGGGAAACTTTTAATAGGCTTGTAGGTAGTAAAGTAGGAACACATCCCCACTAATCTTCGCTTATATTGATCAAAACTGCTTAAATTTAGTTTTCTTACAATGCTCTTATCTTCTAATGTGAAAATTGACAACTACGCCTTTTTATCCGAATACCTCTTAGGTTATAAGGTGTGAATATCGTTGTTAAAATCTATTATGGCAAATCATTTTCTTGATAAATATGTATTTTTTAACCAAAGCACTAGATTTTCGGAGGTTGTGACCTACTTCTGGATTCATGTAAATTACTTATAAGAAAAAAATATATAACTTATCACAAAAACATTAACTAACAAATCATGTTTCATTTTCTTCTATAATCTTGCCTTTGGTACAAGCTTTATTTTGTACATTCATTGTTTTCCCATTGTACAGGCATTCAAATATATGAATGAAGGTGTAATACCCATATTAGATAAGTGGGTATATAAGAGGAGAAAATAGACTAATTAAACCCAAAAAAAAAGGATTAAAAGAGAAAAGACAGAGCTGAAGCCCATAGCAACCAAAAAAAGATACAAAGGTTAAAAAAAAGCAAAAAAACAATTTGAAGCCAAGTGACTTCAGATGGAAAGTAACAAGGGGTAAGCTACCCCAACTTGAATCAATAACGCAAAGGGTAAAGTACCTAACTGAGGTATAACAGAAAAAAAAAAAGGAACATGAGAATAAGACACAGTTTCAGCAAAGCACGAACAAAGTTTCTTCAGTTAGATAATTAAAGGGAGAAGTAGAAGAGGAAGGCAAAGTTCTAAACTTAGTTTATTGAATCTGATTTGTATATCCCATGGCCATAGAATTGTGATTGAAAATCTAAGAAACAAGGGTTAAAAGAAATAGAGGAATCTATCAAATTACCATGGAATAATAAAGTACATTAAAATAATTGTCGTATTATTGGATTACACCAAGAAATAGCAGGTGGACAGGATGTTTTGGGTTCATTATAGTGAGAAAGATAATGAAAGGAAAAGGATAATAGGGCTGTTCTTTTACATGGACTGAAGCAAAATTTTGGTATAATTCCTTGATGTAAGAGTTAAACATTTAGAGGGAAGGGCATCCTAAATTTATCATGTATTAGCATAAGCAAGGAATTAACATGGAATTGATATTTCCTGCTGAGATCCCAAGTCTCCAGTGGCCCTCTTAGCCACCCACGACCTTGGCTTTTTAGAGAATTTCACTCCTGTGTCGTAGGACTTGTAGCTCGGCAGGCCCTCTTAGCCACCCACGACCTTGGCTTTTTAGAGAATTTCACTCCTGTGTCGTAGGACTTGTAGCTCGGCAGTCCACCGGGTGGGTTAGGAGAAAGGGAGTTCATCATACAATCAGAAAAATTGAACTTGTTGAGAAATCGATGTCTTACTCCATAACATGAAACAAGTGAGTGCCGGCTTTTCAAAGAGCTATGACTGCTCTTGGTGGTAAGGCAATAGGTGTAAATCCAGTATGGGGCTCTTTCGATACAAGTATTTCGTTTCGATCTCCTCTCTCTCGTCTTTCTATAAAGAATTCTCATAGAAAGGAGTCAACCTCCGAGTCGAAGGCGAGAACTTGAAAATGAATCATTCAGTGGTGGGGTGTTCATAGAACAGAAGGTCTCGCCCATGGAGTGGCAGATTTGGATGGAGTCTCGCTCATAGAGGAAGAGTACGCGTGCTAGTGCGCTAAGACACGTAATTGATCAGATCAGATAACCCTTTCTATAGACAACCAACCAAATCTGGCACATCCAATTCCATTCCGACCAACAACTTGGAGGTATGGCTGAGTGGCTTAAGGCATTGGTTTGCTATAATCTGATTATAGATTGAGCAAAGTAGGTCATAAGGATTATTCGTGGAGATAAGTTTGGTACTTCCGCACGAGTACTGTGAGTAGTAACTTTACCGTGATTTGTATTAATATGCATGATTTATACATGATTTGAAGAAAAGGTGTTACTGGATTCTTGAAATTGCATATGGGAAAGGTCTTTTACTTAAAATAATACTGAAACTATTGAGATATTCTCTCTATTATACGTCATTTTTACTGTTATTTGAAATTTGAATACTGTTATTACAAAGGCTCTTCATCTACTTGAGAAAAGTATCTTGACATGTATTTTGTTCAAGTTTTACATGTAATGTAATATGATTTGATTAAATCTTAAGTGCCTGAACTATTTGAAGTGCTTACATGAATTCATTACTAGTTATGAAGAAAGCAAATTTTGAGAGTAGACCTCGATGGATCCCATTGCTAATGACAAGTTCGTTAGACCTGGTACACCTTGTTTTTTTACTAATTACTGATACAACCCTCGTTACTGGGAAGGTACAACTAGTATACCGTTACCGATACTTCTTTATGAGGGGTTTATGAGCATTGGCTACCTCTTAAGGTAGGGAACCACACTGATACATGATTCATCCTTCAAAACCTCCCGAACACAAGATATGACAAAATAAATTTTATCAAAGTTTATTATCAAATGATCTTTTTCTTACATGAAATAAGACAGTACTATTTTTTTAACAGTTTTCTGAGAAAAAAAGACACTTATTTCATGATATTTATGATTATCATACTAGAATGATTACTGATTAGTCCCTATTAAAAACGTTGTGGTTTACGGTTACTGCTCACTGAGCTAGTGTCTCACTCCCCGCTATTTTTTTCCTTACAGAGAACACAGGTGATGTAAGACAAGTTTTGGTTAGCTAGAGCTTTATGTTGGCACTCTTGTAGCTCACCGCACACTTTTTCGCATGGGAATTACCTTATTATTGCTTCTGGTCTTGTCTTTTGAATTCTTAGAGTTGCTCCATAGTTATTCCATTAGCATGACGAGTTTTCTTTTAATTTTATGGGTTCATGGTCAGTATTGGACTTCAGGTAGTTGGTGGTGGTGGCTTTTAGCATCATTGAATTGTGGATGATTATTTGATGCGGATACTCGGTTGTTTGAATCGTATTTCATTGGTTGGTTGTTGATTCTGAGACACGTGAATTTTTTATAGATCTAAAAATGGAAAAAACTCTCTTCGGTTTTCTATTGAATACCAATAAGGCTTGCTTTAGGATTCCACCCCTTAGCGCCGGTGACAGTCCTAATTTGGATCATGACAGAGTTGGTATCAGAACCAGGTTGTCCCTGTGACTATTGGAGCACACGTCAGTAGTAGAATCTCAATTATGGTTATGTTGCAGGCCATTTCTATAGTTGGGATTCTACGATGTTGTGAAAGGATATTCCTTATCTTTCTTTCTTATTCTCCCATATGT
The DNA here is from genome assembly GCA_039654485.1 of Withania somnifera. Taxonomy (NCBI): domain Eukaryota; kingdom Viridiplantae; phylum Streptophyta; class Magnoliopsida; order Solanales; family Solanaceae; genus Withania; species Withania somnifera. The sequence continues at coordinate 6,022 of JBDJHY010189305.1, forward strand.
GTGTGACACTTAGGACCAATTACGTTAATCTAATTTTTCTAATTCCATTAACCAAATCATTCAATAGTTTAATGGGGGAGAGGTTAATGGCATTAAATATGTCGCAGGTGAATCTCTCTTATCAATGGGAGAGAAAGAGAGCAGAAAATGTCAAGAAAAGGGCCTATGTGCTAGCCTTGAGGGGCGTTCCTACCACTTTGATGATGTACAATAGAGTTTATTCCTGAAATGAGTATTCATCTGCCACCACAGCCCTACGATAGTGCTAAAATTAAGCTACTTACCACCATATAGCGGACAATTCAAAGTTTGACAGAAATAATGCATAGATAGGAGAAAAGATGAAAAATTTAACAAGGCTCTAGAGATGCCCTTAATCAATATTGCCTTGTAAGATTTGACATGAGTACAGATGTATCCTTAGTAGTTCTGATATCATGAGGATTCTCAAAGGTTCTTAGATGAGATCTTGAGGCATTTTGAGATCATGGGTGCATTAGTAACGAGTTCGTAAAGCTAGCGACATATGCTCTAGAAGACATGGTCAACACATGGTATGATATCGAACTGTTAGGAAGACGAACAGGAGAAGCACCACTGATTTGGGAAAGCGCTTAACAAGCTGGTTATGGGTCACTTCTTTAATGATATTTATAAGCATGCATCTAATGAATTTTTTTAAGAAATTGCTTTGGATATGGATGTCTAGACATATGACAGTTGAATTTCTCAGATTGATAGATATGTCATATATTACTTTGGGGCTTATCATAGGGTTGGTTAACCTTTAAGGTAAGCCAGTAACCCCACATACCAAGAGTTATAGACATATTTTGGTGACAACTAAACTTGCTGGAAGGATGGTACGCGTAGATGTGCTACTTGCAATTAAGGATTCACGCAAGAAAAAAATTGAGACGAGAGATCATTCCGTGGGGCTTTGAATACGGGTCAAAGAACTTGCAATCAAGGATAACTCGAGTTGCAGGATATACTTCCACAAGCTTAATCTGACTAAACATATTGCTAATTGGTGCACGATGGTTCCCTAAAAATGTGTGTGGGTTACAACAGTTGAATCAGGTAAAGATACATAGTAAGTACCCATCATCTTGTGAAGCTGACGTGTTTGATTAGTTACAGGCCATGTAGCTCCCCGTATTTCTTTTGTTCACGATGGTCTTTAGTTTGATTATCGTCAACTCAAAAATCAAAGAGTTAAATGTTACTAAACAACCTTCAGAACTATGTAAAAGAATTATGAGCTAAATGCTCAAATTTCATTTAAGGACTTAATGAGTTGAGTTTCCAAGATATTTCTTGAAAGATTTGTGTTAATATTTATTGATTATATGCAGTCATATTCTCGTAGCCAAGAAAGAACACAAGGATCACCTCAAGACTGCGTAACGCTATAGGAATCTCAACTTTATCTGAATTCTTCATGTATGAAACTGCAACTAGATTTAGTGGCACTTCTAAGGGATATTGTATCTACTGATAGAATTGGGGTGGATCCTAAGTGGACGAGAGTTGTTTAAATAAAAAACTAAGTGCATTTTTTTGACAGAGAGACCTGAATGCTCGATAATGCAGGTGGTAGATGGAGCTGGAAAAAAAAACTAAACTTATTTTTGGTGTGTATTATTCTGGAGAAGTCAACATAGTGATTGATGCATTGCGTAGACTTGTGTCAAATTTGACATATATACCTGCTGCAAAGAAACTTCTAGCTAAAGATATCCACATACTAGAGGGTACAAATGTTAAATCCAATGTGGGAGTTCAGAGATGATGTTGGCTTGGCTTATGGCAAAGTATTCATTGATAGTGATCATAAAGGCCACTTAATTTGATGATGAACGATTAAGTAAATATCGAGATAAGGTCCTCGTAGATAAATACAAGGATATGACTATTAACAGTGAAGACATCCTCCGGCTAACTAATTATGTGTAGCTTACGTAAATGGGCTGAGATAAGTTGTCGTTGAAGAAGCGCATAACTCTTACTATACAAAACTTCATGGATTCTCTATTGTGTACAATGACCTGAAGACATTATATTGGTGTAAAGAAGTTCAAGAAGGGTGTTTTGACTTTGTTTCTAGTTATTGCAATTGTCAGTAGGACAAGGATGGGCAGCCATGGCTTGTAGACCTACTGCAGCAGCTAAATATATGGAGTGTAAATGAAAAACAGTAACTATAGATTTTGTGATTTGGTTATCTGGAAGCTTATATGATATAGCTCTATGTGATAACTAGAGATCAGCGTACGAGCTTTGTATTGGAATAGCAACATCCGGCTTATCCCACCAGTTCAGCTATCAACAAAAGCCTCCATCCCATCGAACTTTACGTTCAAAACTACAATGGTGGGACGAGATATGCACAAATGTACATGAACGGAGTTGCCTGTTATCGTGTGGTTCCATTGCTACCATCTTTAATCATAGGATCACAATTCACCGGCACCAGTATACATTTCATCCACAAGCAAATGGGTTTTCCGAGCATACTAAACAAATAATGATGGATATAAGTTAAGAGCAAGCGTTCTTAATTTTAGAAGCAGTTAAGACTCTTATCCACCCCCAGCTGAACTTGCCAACAGTCAAGCATTTGATGGCCTCATACAAAGTCTTATATGGTAAGCAATGTCATTCTCCTGTAGGATGATTTGAAGTTGGAGAGGTTAAGGTAGTGAGATCAGACTTGGTACCGGAAGCTAACAAATCTCCCCTATAAGTGTGATGAGTGGTGCATTTGGGGGAAAGAGGAAAATTGAGATTGAGATTTATAAGATCATATGATAGACTTGATTGGATAAGATGAGTGGTGTTCGTTTGGCACCTACTCCTGAGACTCTATGCTAAGGAAGCACGCTAGACTCCTCTTGTGTGCTTGAAGCGCCGACTATAAATCTTGATGAGAACTTAATCTATGAATATGAACCAACGGTTACTGTAGTGGGACAAGTAAGAAGATTGCAGTCAAAAGAAGTTCTATCCTTGAAAGGCTTGTGGAGACACCACAGTTGAATAAGCTACTTGTGAGTAGGAAAATGATATGCGATTCAAGAAATCTCATTTGTTTCGATCTGCAGGTACACACTTATTTTAAATTCGGGAACCGAATTTCACAAGGTAGGGAGAATGTAATAGCCCATATTAGATAATTGGGTATTTAAGGTAGTTAGAGGAAAAAATAGATTAGTTAAACCAAAAAAAACAGGTTGGGCTGAAGCCCATCACAACCAAAAAAAGATATAAAGGAAAAAAACAATTTGAAGCCAAGTTGACTTCAGATGGAAAGTAACAAGGGGTAAGCTACCCCAATTTGAATCAATAACGCAAAGGGTTAAGTACCCAACTCGATACAGAGGCGTAAAAAAAAAAAACAAGGGAACATGAGGATTACAGACAGTTTCAGCGAAGCACGAACAAAGTTTCTTTAGTTAGACAAATTAAAGGGAGAAGTAGAAGAGGAAGGTAAAGTTATGAACTTAGTTTATTGAATTTGATTTGTATATTCCATGGCCATAGAATTGTGATTCAGAATCTAAGAAACAAGGGTTAAAAGAAATAGAGGAATCTATCAAAAAATCAGGGAATAATTAAGTACATTAAAGTAATTGTTGTATTTTTGGATTACACCAAGAAAATGAGGAGCGAAGTAACTCGACCAACGGGAGAGGGAAGAGGGCTTTCGTTGAAGGTCTTGGGATCTCCAACTCTCATACGAGCTTCCGGCGGTTCATTCATCTGACCGTAAACTAGGGCCACTTTTGATTCTGAAATATTTTCTTCATTAATCACTCCAGATTCTTTCATTTCCATGTAAAGTTGTATCCCCCTATTCTTCGGATACAATTCGATTCTTCTACGGTCAAATCTCAATTTGTGGAAAGCCTTCGATGGCTTCCTAGCTTTCAAAGAAATAGGGACCGTGCTACAAGCTTCTAGGCTGCCTATTCTAGAGTATCCCATGGCTCCCTGGGCATGGTACTGGACCCTAGTCATCTCTTCTTTTCAAAGCATTCACCTCCCAATCTCCCCGGTCTCTTGGATTTGGTTCGCTCTCGAAGATCCTAGACGGCTAATGTCATTGAATGAAGAAGACTTCCTTTCGGAAATGTTGTTGAAAGACTCAATTCCATCAAGCCTCTGTGCACATCCAATTTTTCCTGTGAAGAGTTCACTTTCAAGTTCTCGTCTCCGACCCAGGAGAACACAGGGTTCAAGCCAAGCCCTGACCCGCCTAAATGGAATTCATATCTCCTTCGTCTGGTCGAGAATAAGTCGGCTGCCCTACCTAAACCAATCATCATATCGGTCCCTACGCCCCATTGCTGGAAAGGCTCGGCTTCAAAACCGTATGTGGAGCTTCCGCCTCATACGGCTCCTCTAGGGATGGAGGTAGGCCCAGCACAGGCTTGTGCGGTTAAGGTTGTTGCACACGATCTCCATTTTAGTAGCCAGTCCTAGCGAATTCAGTGCTTTCTCATGTCCCTTCCAGTAACAACAAATTCAGTGCTTTCTCATGTCACTTCCAGTAACAACGAATTTAGTGCTTTCTCATGTCCCTTCCAGTAGTAGTAGGTTCCATGTGACTTTAGGAAGTAATAGCTAACAACTTTTAGATTGAATTCATGCTGAAAAATTATTATTCTATCCTCAATCACACGTAGTAGGTGGACGGAATGTTTTGGGTTCATTATAATGAGAAAGAAAAAGGATAATAGGGTTGTTTGCTATTTTTCTACATGGACTGAAGCAAAAATTTGGTATGATTCATGAAAGTAACAGTTAAACATGAATTTAGAGGGAACGGCATTCTAAATTTATCATGTATTAGCCTAAGCAAGGAATTAACACGAGATTTGATGTGATAATAGATTGAGTGAAGGAGGTGGTCATAACGATGATTTGAGGTGACAAGTTTAGTACTGTGAGTAGTAGTTTTACCGCAATTTGTATTTTTCAAAAGCTGCATGATTTGGTGTTACAGGATTCTTGAAATTGCATGGGGGACGGGTTTTTTAGTTTAATATGATATTGAAACTGTTGTTTGAGATATTCTCTCCATTATATGTCATTTCTACTGTTATTTGAAATATGAATACTGTTATTATAAAAGCTCTTCATCTACTTGAGAAAAGTATCTTGACATGTATTTTGTTCAAGTTTTACATGTAATATGATTTGATAAGATTTTAAGTGCCTGAACTGTTTGAAGTGTTCACATGAATTGATTACTAGCTATAAAGAAAGTACATTTTGGGAGTAGACCTTGATGGATCTCATTGCTAACGACGGGTTCGCTAGACTTGGTGCACCTGGTATTTACTGATTACTAATACAGCCCTCGCTAGTGGGAAAGTAGAACTAGCATACCGATACCGATAAGGCAGGAAGCTACACCGATTACATGATTCATCTTTGAAAACCTCCCGAACACAAGATATGATAAGATAAGATTTATTGAGTTTATTATCAAATGATTTTTTCTTACATGAAATAAACCGTACAGCTTTTGATACAATTTTCTAGAAAAAAAGGCACTTATTTCATGATATTTATGATTATCATACTAGTATGTTTTCTGATTTGTCCCTATTAAAAATGGTTGTGGTTTACCGTTACTGCTCACTGAGCTAGCGTTTCAGCCGCAACTATTTTTTTCCTTAGAGAGAATGCAGGTGATGTAATACAGGTTTTGATTAGCTAAAGCTTCATGTTGGCACTCCCGGGTGAGCCCCGCACTTCTTCGCGTGGGCAATTATCTTATTATTGATTCTGGTCTTGTCTTTTGAATTCTTAGAGTTGCTCCCTAGAGTTCTCTTTTAGTTCTATGGATTCATGG
>JBDJHY010189336.1:0-11886 GCA_039654485.1 Withania somnifera
CACCAACCCACCTGACTTACACACATCTGCAGGTATTACGGTTATTCAGGCTGACCAACGTCTGAATCAGTTCTTATCTGATTACTTCTAAGCATACTCAGAATAGTTATAATCTCACTACTAGTTTTATCTTTACAGTATCAAAAGTATAATTTGATTACCTTAAGAGACCTGTTGTATGTTATACTTTAAACAGTATATCAACAATACATAATCATAATAACAACATACTGACCTATTCTTAGGACAGTATGAGGACTTACTCACTCATATAACTACTATCAACGGGGTCTAAGTAAAACACTATATAGGAAATCAAAAACACGTCCATTGCATAAGGGCACAAACCACTACTTGTAAAACCCAAAATTGAAGTAAAGGGAGCGTACCTAGACTACCATCAAGAGCCAATAATGATGCAACCATAAATATACCACAAGTAAAATAAGCGAGGTGTAAATGCAACAAAGTGAAGAACAAGAAATAAACACACCAAAACCTACTTTACGCCCAATACTATCGGTAGGCACAAACAACACCTCAAACCTACTGTGACTCCCCCTTAAATCCGGTGAGCAAAAATAACACGAGATTGAATGCATGGGGGTACAAGTAAATATGATCAATACCGACTAGTGCCAAATCCATGGGGTCCTTAGCCTTTAGTGCCAAACCATACCAAACCATGGGGTTCCTGACCCTTAGTGCCAAACCATACCAAATTATTGGTTCCCTAACCCTTAGTGCCAAACCATACCAAATCGTGGGGTCCCTAATCCTTAGTGCAAAAGCATACCAAATTGTGGGGTCTCTAACCCTTGGTGCCAAACCATACCAAATTGGGGGAGGGGGTCCCTGAACCTTAGTGCCAATCCGGGGGTCTTCGCCCCATTAGTTCTACGAGTAACCTACTAAGTAATAGTGCATCATTTATGGAAGTTAATAACTCTTCCTATTATATTTGAAAATACTGCTATACCACAGGGTGATCGTGGCGTACGTATGAGTATAAATAAGAAAATATCTGTTTAATTTATTTATTAAATCTAGTAAAGCTTAGTTTTTAATTAGTTATCTACAAATAAAAAGATACTATAGCCCCGGGCCACGCCTGTGCTCAATCTACTCGATATAATAAGTGTAAAGATGGATGATCACAACACTATAATGATAAATACAAATACAGGAGGAACTAATAGACAAGGATCATCCAAAGGCCAAAAGCTAAGAAATTAGCTCTCTTGCTTGTCATAAGGGCTCAAATGTAGCCAAAAGGCCCATGGCCGCCCATGGCCGCCCACGGCAAGACCAGGATATTCACATATAACCCACGACCTCTATGTCCCTCCACGGGTCCTGAAGGCCATTCAAAAAATAACAATTCATCTAAATCAAGGCATTCAACTTAACAACCACCCACATATCTATCCACGTTAACAAGCACAATATAGTAGCTAAGTCTACAATGAAAGTAAACCTAGCCTACCTAGGTGCCCACGAAAATCCTCAAAGTGTGTGCAACGCTGGCCTGAAGCTCCAAATACAACCAAAATCACCCAAAACTATCAAATTTTAATTATAGGGATTAAAATATCAAGAAAAAGACCCATATCAAAATTTGCAAATCGGGTTAGAAACTGGGTCAAAAAATAGGCCCGTGGGGCCCGCAGCTCGGGTAAATAAAATAAAATTACTGGCAGAAAGGCCTCAACTCAAGGAACACATGGTTCAGATTTGAGCTCAATTGAAATTCTGGAGGGTCCTCAATTGTCCAAACAAAGATTAAGGAGAAAGTACAAAACATTGAAAATGGAGTTTTAGAAAAAACGAGGCACAAAACTCACGTGAAATGGAGAGGAAATCAAAAGAAAAAAATGACCACAACTCTAAATCCACACCAACTCGATAATTAACAAGGATTTACTACAATCAGGACAAATATCAATAATTCACCATTTGAGGTCATGCAAAGCTTAAAGAGGAAAAAGGGGAGGGAGAAACTTACCATATCAAAATGGAAGGGGTAGCAATAAGAGGACAAGGAGGCGATGAATAATTCCTAGTTCAATACCAAAAAACTCCACCAATTACCCCTTGAATTTATGGGAAAAAGGACGAGGGAGGGCAGAAATTCGAAGAAGAAAAGTTGGAAAATGAACTGAAAATAGTGGACTGCTAATTTATGAACTGTTCACTCCATAGCGCGATTGCGGAGGCATAGCGTGATCTTACCTAGAATCCAAGTCACCACTCACCACAATGGCCTCACCTATAATGCGATCATGCCAAATCCCAAACCCCATAATCCAGTGCGATTACGTCGCCACCACCACGATCGCCGCGATCGCGCCGAAGGCCTGGTTTTGTAGAAAATTTCTACAACAACTAAATTTCAAATGGACCATTAAATCAACACGGAGTCTAATATAAATATAATAAATATATATTTTGAGTGGAAATATATACCGTACAAAATAGGATAGAAGAAACGACCATCGTAGGTCATTTGAGCAAAAAGAGTCCTCAAACCAAAGCCAACCAAGAGAGTGAAAAATTCTATATTTCCACAAATGATCCCAAAATGAGCCCAGACATCTTCGGAAGGGAACTAATGACTCAACTAGCCTAGAATTATCATTTCGGAGCTAATGGAATCTTTTAAATTCTGATCTAGCACTCCGATCAACAAAAGACCACCCAAACTAAAAAAATGAGCTTTGATTGAGCTGAATTTCCATAAAACAACTCAAACTCAGAACAAAAATCCCAGGACAAGACTTAAGGTCCATCAAGACTAAATTTGGAATTCCATAGCTAATGAAACTATATGAATTTGACTCCAAGCACATTTACTAAGAATTCACTCTCAAGTTCCACTATTTCAAGGTTAAGCCTCCAAAACAAGGAACTGAGATAATGGGCTATAGAGTTAGGGAACTAATTTAATGGTTCCAGCAAGTAGTAAATGAGTTGGAGAAGCTATTAGAAAGCTCTAAACATAGAAAAGGATGAAAGACAAGTAAATTGTCAAACGGGTCATTACACAAGTAGAAATTCTTAGGACTCAAACATAAGTGCAAACATAGAATGTTTTAAATGCTAGCTCAAGTTTCAGGGTGTTACATTATCTCCCCCTTGTGATCATTCATCCTCCAATGAAAATTTTGACTTCAAAACATCGCCTATAAGATAATAGGAAGAATGAAAACAACTCAACAACTCAACTTTAATTTTTCCTCAACTCAACTATCAAATGCAACTGTACCATAATTGACCTTAACATCAAAAACTTATCAAGTAGCATATAAATGAACAAAGATGGACTTATGCACAAGCAACTGAAATCAACTCCAGTACTTTAATCAACTCATGCATGAATATACTCAAATGACTCATGCAATGCTACATGTTATATGCTCATGGACTCGTATAGATGCAACCTGAATAGAGAGGTTATTAATTCAAGAAGGAATGGAACTAGAAGGAAACAAATAGGGATATTCTCTCATCATATCGACCTTAGCCTCCCAAGTAGCCTCAATTTGTTGGTTCCTACAGAGAACCTTAACTAATGCTATCTCTTTATTCCTTAATCGACAAACTTATCCATCAAGAATTTGAATGGGGACCTCCTCATAGGTCAAACTATCACAAATACTGATATTCTCAACTAGCACTATCAAAGATGGATAACTTATGCATTTATTTAATAAAGAGACATGAAACACAGGGTGAACCGCCGCCAAATCTGCTGAAAGATATAACTGATATGCAACCTTTATACCCTCCTCAAAATTTGATAAGGTACAATTTACCTCAGACTCAACTTACCTTTACTTTCAAATCTCATGACTCCGTCCATAGGAGACACCTTCATAAATACCCAACCATAAATATCAAACTCTAGCTCTCTCCTTACATATGTGTATGACTTTTATCTACTTTGAGCTTCCCTTAATCTCTCTCGAATAGTCTAGATCTTCTTCATAGATTCAAGAACAACCGATGGACCTACAATATATGCCTCACCAACCTCAAGCAATCCAATAAGATACCTATACCACCTCCAAAATAATGCCTTAAATAGAGCCATCTGAATACTTGAATAATAGTTATTATTGTATGCAAACTGAATTAAAAGAAGGTGTTCAACCCACTTACCCTTGATATTGATTGTACATGCTCTCAACATAATTTTCAAACTCTGAATAGTCCTCTCATCTTGAACTTCTGTTTGAGTATTAAAAGTTTTACTCAAATGGATTTGGGTACCAAAATCCCTCTGAAAAGATCACCAAAATTGAGATTTAAACTGTGGACGTCTATTTGAAATGATAGTTAATGAAACACTATGAATATGGACAATCTAATGCAACTAAACTCTTCCATACTACTTTGCTGGAAAGAAAGTGTAAACCGGTGGAAAGTGAGAAGACTTGGTCATTCGGTTTACTATAACCCACATGGAATCATACCTCTGGGCTAACGGTAAACCAGTGACAAGATTCATATTAATTAGCTTCCACTTCTATGTCAAAATGTCAGACTACTGCATATCAGCAACTGGTCTCTGGTGCTCTATCTTCTCTTGCTGACAACTTGGACATTAGCCACAAACTAAGTTATATCCCCTTTTATGCCTTCCCAATAATACATATATCAGATCTTTATACATCTTTGTATCTCTAAGATGAACAGAATACCGAGAATTCCAAGCCTATGACATAATCTTCCCTCTATAGCCATCAAGCCTTGGCACAGAAGGCGACTCTGATAATGAAGTACACCATGTCCCCCTTATGAAAAAAACCTACCCTTATGCTTATGGACTGTATCTTTCAGCTGGACGTGAATCGGATTACTTTCCTTCTTCTTTTACCTCTACTACAAAAGATGACTCAGAAGCATTATGAACAAGTATACCTCCATTCTCTACACCAATCAATATAACCCCAAGGTGTTCAAGCAAATACACCTCTCTAGCTAACTCCCACTTATCCCATCAACATATGACAAACTCCCCAAATACAACCTGCTAAGGGAATCAACCACTATGTTGGCCTTGCCAGGATGATAGAAAACTATCATGTTGTAATCCTTCAACAACTCAAGCTATCTCTTCTATCAAAGATTAAGATCATTCTTCTTAAATACATACTGCAAAGTCTTATGATTGGAGAAGACATCTACATGCACTCTATATAAGTAGTGCCTCCATAACTTCAAAGAAAAAACCATGGTTATAAGTTCAAGATCATGTGTAGGATATTTCTTCTCATGAAACTTATATTGTCTAGAAGCATAAGATACAACTTTACCATCTACATCAGAATGCAACCCATACCAAATCTGTAAGTTTCACAATACACCACAAAACCCTCAGGAAAAGTCAACACTGGAGCAGATGTTAACCTAGCCTTCAACTCCTGAAAACTCTTCTCACAAGCATCAGACCCCTCAAACTTTACCTTCTTTTGAGTCAAACGGGTAAAAGGAGGATCTATGGAAGAGAAGCCTTGGAAAAACCTATGGTAATACCCAACTAGACCCAAAAACTACATATCCAGTTATGGATAGAATGAATCTTTTGGGAATATACCCAAATACAATCACTGGAAATGATATGACTAAGGAAGGAAACTGACTGCAGCCAAAACTTACACTTAGAAAACTTAGCATAAAATTTAAGCTCTCTAAAGGTTTGAATAACAACTCTAAGATGGTCTGCATGCTCCTCCTCATATCTAGAATAAACTAGAATATCATCTATGAATATAATCATAAATATCTCCAAGTAAGGCTTGAAGACCCTGTTAATTAGGTCCATAAAAGCTATAGGAGCATTAGAAAAACCAAAAGAAATAACGACAAAATCAAAATTTCTATAACATGTACAAGAATCTATCTTTGGAATGTTCGCCTTTAAGCTGATAATAATCGGAACGAAGGTTTATTTTAAAAAAGTGGCTAGTACCTTGTAGATGATCAAAAAACTCATCAATGTTAGGAATAAGATAATTATTTTTGGTCCTGACTTTTTTCAGCTGACAATAATCAATGTACATACAATGGGAATTATTTTTCTTATGCATGAACAAGAGAGGGGCATCCCAATGAAACACACTCGTATGAATAAACCTCTTGTCCAAAAGATCAAATAACTGGTCTTTAACTCTCTAAGATTAGATAGTGCCATACTATATAGAGGAATATAAATAGGATGAGTAATTAGATGAAGATAGATACCAAAGTCTATCTCTCTATTAGGAGGGACTCTCGATAAATCCTCGAGAAATACATCAACACTCTTTGACTATGAGAATAAACTGGATATTAGGAGTCTCAAAATTAGAGTCCTGGAATAAAAGAAAATGATAAAGACACCCCTTAGCAATCATCTTTCTATCCTTAATATAAGAAATGAACCTACCATTAGGAACAACTTTACCACCCTCCTACTCAAGGACAAGTCTATTAGGAATTAGAAACAGATAAATCTAGTCCTAAAGTAAAAAACAACATGACATAAATTGAGTCAATCCATGCTAGAATAATATTATAGACTATGATATATCTCATGAAAATTAGCAGGAACAACCATCCCTAAAACAGAAATGGGACAACTACGGCAGACTCTCTCAGCTAAAACAAGATCACCAACAAGTGTGGAAATAAAGAATGACTCATATTAAACCTCAATATCCACACCAAAATGTCTAGAAACATATAGGGATATAAAATAAAGAGTATATATAGAGTCTAATAATGATTATACATCTGCTTCATAAACTTTCAACATGTCTGTCATTATATCGGCTACTGCTTCTAATCCTGATGAGAACCTAAAACATACAAATGATTTTAGCGCTGGCCTCTATTGGTAGAAGTAGAATCACCTTATTAAGGCTGATGTGCTGCTGCTCGAGTACCCTGTGGTCTAGCACCATCCTATCTGATAGTGGGAAAATCTCTTAGTCTATGTGACGACAATCCACAAGGATAGCAAGTCCTCGAAGGGCAATCACGAAGACTATGACCAATTATCCACACTCAAAGCATCCATCAAACCTAACTACACTGACTTGAATGAGGTTTACCACACTTAGAATGGATAAAACCACCACTATGTTACCCTAATAAGCTGGCTTACTCTCCTAACCCTTCAGAGGTTAGAAATACTAATAAAAAGAAGCCGATCTCTTACCATTTTTCTGCCTGTTGTATGAACCCACTATATCAAGATGACCAGTCTTTGATCTCTTACTCTAACAACTCTCTCTGAGCTTCGCCTTATCATTCTCAATATGCTCAAGATAAACTATCAACCTACCAATATCCATCTTACTACTAAGCATAGCTACTCTCCGGGCCTGGATATATTAAGGAGAAAGGTTGTACACGAACATAACTATCCTGGTATAGATACCAACAATGATTTTAGGTGCATACCTCTACAATTTTATGAGACTCATGCTGTACTCAGGTATACACATAGAGCCCTTCTCAAAACTCAAAAACTCACTCACTCTCACCTTATAATTCTCTTTAAGAAAGAATTAGACAATAAATGTAGTCTCAAACTCATCCCAAGATGGATGAACAAATCCTACTCTAATGTTTTCCTCCATAAATAAAACCATCACCTGCAATATCCTTCAGCTGATAAGCTATCAAATAAACCTTATAAACATTCAGAACCCTCATCAAGTTAAAATCTGATAAACATTCTCAATAAAGTTCTTTGGATTATCAACATCCCTCAAACCATGGAATTTTGGAGGGCTCAACCTCAGGAAATCCCTCACCCTCACAACTATAACATCAAGAGAAATTGGATGAACCATGGGAAACTACTGGATGATGATCCTGTTCCATCAGTATCTTAGACATTATATCCATCATATTATGTAACTCTGTGGTGGTAATGTATGATGGCGGCTATGGATGGCTCTAGAGATGGTAGAGCCTAATTCTGCAAGTTCCTGTTCTACCCTGGAGAGATGATCGTTGTGGAGGCATGATCAATCTGAAACACGTAAAGCATGAGTCATAAATAGGAATATCTCATAGTAAAAATCCAAAGCATGAAGTAGAACATCAGTAAAAGGAAAATTTTCTAGAATGTTCAGTATTCTCCTAATCATCGATGTGCTGTAATCACACCCACAACTGAGGCTTTACCTACACTGGCTTTTATACATCTCCTAGGACTTTATGAAAATAGTTCTCTGATGCCAAGATTTTCACGCTCAAAGCTTACCCCTAGGCATAACAAGCATCCTTAGTGACTAAGTTGCGCTAGAAGCCTCGGAAGGAACACTTGTACCATGCAATCCTCTACTCATATCACTCAGTGAAAGAACTACTGATGCATATCAGAAGTGTAATAGGAACCTCACACTAATCAATAAGTAGTCTCAAAATAAATAGATAAACTTCAAAACCATACATCTTAGTCTGAAAACCTCTAATAGAGAAATGAGGAACTAATAGCACTAGAGGTTACTAACTAGTCTCAAAATAAATAAAGAAATAAATAAACTAAGATCTCATCTCTAGATAAAAAAAAATGATCAAAACTCCATATTCTTCCCTCGAATTCTATGAGGACTCACCAATCTACTAATCTTCTAGGAAAGAAAGTACCGGTAACCTCAAACTTCCGAATGGTTGGAAATATCTGTATGGGGTTAAACACATGCAAAAGAAGTAGAAACAACATACAAAACAGGTAGTAAGTACGTGAGCGGGTATAAAATAGACTATACAGTATAATGATAAATACAATACAATGCATGACCAGTAAATCTAAACTTCATCTCAAATAAGAAATTTGGTAGTTTATAACGAAAATAGTTAGAAATATCATACCTCAAGTAAACTTAGTAAATATATCTCAACTCATCAGTTTTTAGGAAAGATAAAGACTTAGTTAAAAATAAACTTTCTCTATCTTTGGTTCAAATGATTCAATTTTAGCTTCTCTGTGGGAGTTTCTATAACCGATATACCTCAAGGCATAAAACGATGAAGTCCATATATTACTTGTGTGTAGGGGATTTCATATCCCACCACAGGATGAGACACTCTCTCTAGTTGATCCAACAAGACTAAAAGTAATAATTGAGTAGTACAAAAATAATTTCCTACGCTGGTTGCCCAGGTTTATGGGTATCAAGGACTCTTCTTAGGTCCTCTGCCCATCCTCGGTGCTAATACTCCTCTTATAAAAAACGACCATTGAAACTTTTACTTTCTATCTTCTCGATTGATAGACATTCTCAAATGAAACCACTAGCCCTTCCCGGACTCTTCCGACTACAACTCTTAATTTAGCCAAAATAGGAAAACTCAGTCAAATTAGACTGTTTATTAACTTCTTCTTCAACTTATCTATTAATAAATAAATTGTTACTTCTCTTCAATTAGGCTTAATTATCCAAAATAGTCAATTTATACATGCTTCATATTCATACCCAAAATCATGTAAAACTCAAGTAATTATGATGCTTCAATGCTCAATTTAGGTTTTAAGAGTAATTCTTGAAAACATTGCTCAATTCATACTTCAAAGATTTTTTTTATTTTACTTTAATTTTAAAAACATGATAAATCATAAAGGACTTCTATAAATAAATAATCATTATGAAAACCTCATAATTATAACTCAAAAACATCAAGTAAATCATCACTTCAAGAAATCATAGTTTATATATTTAAACAAGAGCCCACTTCAAGAAATAATAGTTTATATATTTAAACAAGAGCCTTAGAATGCTTCTATATCTTTAAAACCTTATTTAGAAAAGAATTTTTGGGAAAAAGGATGAACGGAGTCATTGTTCAAATCCCATATACTTGATTATAAGAATTTTTATGGAGAAAAATCAATAATTAAGCTACTACAGATACATCTCTATAGAAAACCTTGATCTTGCCTCTTTGGAGAAGTTTGAAGAAGAACCATTTATTTGATCAATTAGAAAAATATAAATTAGGGCTTAGGGTATTTATAATATGATTTTTAGAATCCAAAAACTTCATGGGTTTAGGCCAAATAGTCAAGGAATTACCCAAAATAACCTTCATTAAACGTATAGGAAAACTTGCTGGATGTACTTCACGGCTCATGAAGTGCACTTCACTGAGTTTTGGAGTGAACCGTATTCACTATATAGCATCCCCAAACTATTACACCCCACTTCACGAGTCGTGGTCTTCAACATCCTGACTCGTGTGGTGGTTTCGTACTAAATAGATAGAGAGTTTGTTTTTTACACCTTTAATGGCATGATTTGGAAGTACGATTCTTGATATACAACAATATGGTTCATGGTTTGGGTTTCCTAGAACCATCATAGAATTTGGACATACTCTAGTTGTGAATTACGAATGAGGATCACAACTCGTACTGCTTCAAACTATGAGTTGTAGTCCTCTACTGATGGCACCTGGGAGCATTGTCACTATTGTACATGCCTTAGTAAAATCCCCCTAAAGTTTTATCCAAACTATAAATGACACGAGATATGATGAATTAGAAATTAGACTTAAAGAAATTTTTGTTTATATGTCATAGTTCTCCTAATTATTTATAGATTAGGAGATATGGTCGATTAAAGTTGACCCATGCGTGAAGTAAACTCAAAACTAAGTCGGTAGGAAAGGCCTTGAACTTAACTTTGTGTTAGGAGCTTCTTATGAAATTGAATTATCTCAAACAATCATCCTACACTTTACTTAGGAAAATTAGGTGTAAATTCTTAGAACTCGAATGTAAGCACGAGCATAGAATGATTTAAGTTCTAGCTCAAGTTTCAGGGTGTTACATTGCCTGAGGTAGGGATAAAGGTCAATTATGAGGCTAAGGTAGAGCCAGAAGAGTTGATCTAGTTAGAGGACGTGCTAGTGAAGCCTCCCCATGATTAAGTATAAGGGGAGAGATAATAAGATTCCACTTAAGTATGATGCTGCGTCATTACCGTAGGATACTCTACTTAAGATATTGGGTGTAATCGAGGGTTTTAATTGCAACAGAGGTGTGATGATATACTATGAGGTTCATCGACAAGGTTAGGGCTCCGACCCTAGATCAGAAGTCGATTGCAATATTTCAGGATCCATAGGGCTAGCTACCAGTTGCTTAAAGAGTAGATGAGAAACGTTTTCCTAGTGTTGGGATACATGACTGATTAGTTCGATAATGTCAGTTATGGAGAAATATCAATATGAGAGGTTTAGGAAAATGAACCAACCTTTGTTTCAGTATGGGTAGTCATCCATGCACATGAGTTTCTCTTCACCTGTCATGAGTTGCTAAAGATTATTAGTTTGGTTTAGATGCATGGTGCTAAACTATAAACCTCTTCAAATGTATGGCCCTGGCAGGTAGTGGTGGTGCACTTTTATGGACTCCAAACCTAACAAATCTCCTCTTAAGACTTAGGATATGTTTTCCTAATCATTCATTAGTAGATATATTACCCATAGTGTAAGGGACGAGAGCAGACATAGACTTTAGAATCTTACCTAGGAGGGTATTTCAGTGATGGAGTATGAGTCATGTTTTTATAATTTATCCAGACATGCCTTGGAAATATTTTTTTTATAATAACGATAAGATTTATTGGTTCATGAGGGATTTGAATTTTCCCATCCATTCGGTAGTGCTTGTTGCATCCAAACGCACACGCAAGTGTACGCGATCATAGAAGTAATACAATGGTTCTTGTGAGCAGGATGTCGAACCCACAGGGACTTGTATTAACTTTTTAATTGGATTAAACTAATTTTTAACTATTATTTAAGCGGAGAGTTTGAAGAGATATAATGGAAAATGTAATTTAACTAAGAATCATAAAATTAACTAATGGACAATTAATCTAG
>JBDJHY010189345.1:0-11886 GCA_039654485.1 Withania somnifera
CAAGTTTCATCTCATTCCGAGTTATTTCGGAAGATTTGAATTTTTGAAGGTTCAAAGTGTTCTTGAAGATATTCATAGATTGTTGTTGGTGTTCTTCAATTTGGAGGTGTTTGATCCATTTTGGGTGTTGATTTATTGGAGAAAACTATTTTGGAAGGTTGGTATTTTTGAAATTAAGCAAAGGACCAAGGGGTATCGAAGTAAATTGATGGATTTCAAGTTCCCAGCGCCCGTCCCAGGAATTCTGCCAATGATGGTGATAACCAGTAGGGCTGCCCTCCTGACCGCCCTCTTCAACAGCGGTCCACCCTACGATGGCGGTCAGCTCAAAAGTTGCCAGTTATAAGTTTAGCTACTGCCAAAGACGGTGGTCTAATTTTGACCGCCATCTCACACAGCGGTCCGCCGTCTCCACGGTGGTCAAGTTTTCCAAGCCTTTAGCCACTGCCAAGAACGGCGGTTCGCCACCTTCTACGGCAGTCATCAAGCATCAAAAACAACTCATAATTGAGTCTTCAACACCCTGGTAACATCTAATTCATTTCAATTCAATCTTGAGTCTTAGTTTCAATTTCAAAATATCAACTCTCTTCTTAACTACTCTACACTTAGTATTCTTTCTACCAAGTGCTGAATTAGTTCTTGAGTACGTATTTCTTCATGCCAATTCTTGAGAACTTTTATTGGTTTATATTTTCGTTTTTAATTCTTGGATCAACTACAGTCTTTTTTAAGTCCGTTGAGCGTCGACAAGAATCCATTCTACCACAAAGGTTAGAGGTTCTTTGATCGATAAGGTCAAAGTGCTTGACAAGAAATTTTGGGTAAACTCGTAGTTTTAAGAGAGAGTACACACACACGAGTGGGTGAGCCTTTTCTTACTAACAAGTTTTTTGTGTTTTGTAGGTACAATGTCGCTTCTTGAAGGTGAAACATATAATGCTATTGTAAACTCTTTAGCTGAGCTTGTGAAGCAAATCACCGAAATGAATGGAAGAATGGGAGGTTTATAAGAAAGGATAGATCGGGTGGAGGTTAATGAAAATGGGAGTTCACCTAGGGAGGTTAGTTTGGAGAAAGTAAAGGGAAGGATGGAACAATCAACCACCATATCTCCGGGTCAATTTCAACAATTGACTCGAACACCTTTAACTAGAAGTCAAAGCTTTCATCAACAACACATATTTCTACACCAAGAAACTCCAAGATACCACCGTCACGAAACCCCACATCCAAATCAACAACCATTCATTCCACTTCAAGAACCAAGAACTATACTTGATCACCATCCAAGTCTATTTCCCCAAAGACATGAGTCGGTCATACCCATACATGGTTCTATGATGTCCCCTCATTACAATAACCCTCACCATCCATTTCAAGATTACCAATATCACAATCCCTTGTATGATGACTTATACCATGAAGTTGACATTGAAGAAGAATGGAGGCAAGGGGGTAGAGAAGGCTACTGAGAGCCTAAAGATGGAAGGAGAGTGCAAGGCTTTGGTCGAGATCAAGGCTATGGGAATAGAGGGAATAGACATGAAGGGCATAGAGGAGATAGGATGTGGGAAGATAGAAGAGATAGGATGGGGCATCAAAATGATATTGATAGAGGTTTGAGTACCATTAAAATGACACTCCCAAAGTTTAAAGGGAGTAGTGATCCGGAGGAATTCATTGATTGGAAGCTATAAAGTGAGAGGATCTTTCTCACTAACAACATCTCGGATGCTTTGCAGGCGAAGTATGCTCTCACACAATTTGAAGGATAAATTGAGTTCATCTCCTCTACTTCAACTCCCAAATTTTGAAAAAGCATTTGAGATTGAATGTGATGCTTCTGGAGTGGGTATTGGTGGAGTTATATGCACTAGTGAGAGTGTTGGCACATTAGCAACACTATTGGTGGAGTTATATGCGCTAGTGAGAGTGTTGGCACATTCTCACCTTCTTGGATAGTTTTCTATAGTTTTAGATCCTCTTGGATGATAGAAGTCGTATGGCCTTACTTTCCACCTGCTTCCATAATATGTTTTATTGAAACATAGCAGCATTATTGTTGAGTGTTGTTCTTGAACTCTATAAGGTGTCGCATGTGAGGACTTTCAAGGTGTTGAACTTTCCAAAAGAACCTATTATGATACCAATTTTTAATTTTACTTTGAACTTTATCTCAAAGAACAAGTGTTTTTGAGTAATTATGTAAGAAGGTAAAGTGCAGAGTGTAAATCAACGTAAGTATTTTTCACATGAAAAACTTCTTTCTCATCAAAGATAAAAACCATGACCTACGTTTTATAGGTTCTTCTGAAACTCGCCGCTAAATCACAAGCAATTTAAGGTCATAACTTTCTCTATATACCTAAGCAACTCTTCCCCCTAGCCCCTGTCTCCACCCTAAATAATTCTCAAACTTGTCCATTCTCTTTTGTTCTTCCATTAACATAGAAGAATAAAATATTGATCCCAGTGCAATAATAAGCTTTACGGATGCAATAGGTTACACTCCTAGAGTATAGTACATAGGTGCATATTGTTATGCTGGGGTATGTATAGTTGTCCCTATTTCTATCCTAGGATATATCTTGGATTAAAAAGTATAACTCGGGTCTATGACATGCTTCCAAATAATCACATAATGCAAATCAAGATGTACTACAGTACGGGCGTAACAATGAAGCCCTCAAGAACCTAAGTTAGGTTTATTTGAATGGTTGAAACTAGAATTTGCTCATCCTCGTGACTTGTAGGTGGATCAACTTAAGAAAGTCTAACATAGGCTGAGAAATAGTCAGTGCTCTACCCTTTTGGGTGCAATATATGAGCTTTAATTTGACCCCAAGTCATCCGTTGCCTCTATTGTTACCGCTAGTAGTGACCTTGGCCTCGAGTACAAGATCCTTCTCGCCAATGGTTTCACCATTAGTAAGAGAATAAAGCAAAAGTGATTTAGAATTCAATTTAAAACTAAGTTGCACGTGTAATGAGCCTTTCGATTATTTTTACATATTTTTTCATTTTAGAGCTTTCCTATAGCGATCGTAAGTCATTTATAACTTATCTGGACTAGTGGGTCAGCTCCCATGTCATTCATTTGGTTGTTTTATCTATTTACCTGTTTTAGAGCCTTTAGTATTGAAATTATTGACTTTAGTCAACACTCTGTGAAAACAAACTCGGAATTGAATTCCTATAATATCATTAGCTCTGAATATGTATTTTTCTAGATGGACTTATGGTTCGAGTCTGGGAGCTTTATTTTTGTGTTTATGCAATTTTATGTGTTTTGCATGCTTTATGTTGCCTAAGTAGAACTTGGGTAGTCGTATTTTCATCGGAGCCTTGTACTGAAAATAAAACTATGCCATCAACTCTAAATTATCAATTTTAGGTTAGGTGAGTTGTTCGTTCGGATTTTGGACTAACTAGGATCATTTTGAGTACTCGGTTGGAAAGTTGATTAATTTCTCATAGAGTTGACTTTGATCAATATTTTATCAAAAGGACTTCGTATTGGCATTTCGTCTGCACTATTGAGTCTGGAGTATCATTTTCATGCTAGTAGCATATTTGGTTTGTGTTCAGCTGATTTTGAATGTATTCCAAACCGTGTTTCAAAGTCATTTTTATTGCTAGTTTCTGGTTTATTTCAGCTGCGGTGCACAACATTTTTGTTCTTTGTGATCGTGAGCCTCTCCCACTCGATCGCGATGCACTATCTCTGAGCTTTCTTTACAATCGCAAAAGATTCCCCACATGATCGGTTGATATCCAACTATCCCCTTTCGCGATCGTGGCATGAACCTAGCATGACCAAGATATGTTATTTTGTAGGGGTTCACGATCGCGCGCCATTTCCTACCTAATCGCGAAGCACTTTCGTCCAGCATCTATAAATAGATGAGAAAATGAAATTTCATCTTGTGTCTCTTTTTTCTCTTTAAAAGTTCTTAAACCTCCATTAAATTACTTGGGACTTCTCATAAGTTTGTGGGAGACTTCGAAAACATGATTTCTTTGATTATCCATCGATTATTGGTAAGTTTCCACTCTAATTGTCTCAAATTTCACCCAAAAATCCCCAATTTCTTCAAGTTAATTTCTTTATTTTATTCCTCGATTTCAAGCATCATTCTTACTCATCTTAGCTTCAAACTTTGGGTTTAGGTTCGTGTTTTGATCCATATTTTAGCCCCGATTATTTTCATGGTATTATGGGTATCGCTGGATTCATGTTAATGTCTAGATTATGTTGCGTGATTATTAGTGTTTATTTATGTATTTTTGGTGATTTGGAGTAGTCAGTGCATCTTTGATGCTATTTTTGCGAGCTTGTCTTCTATGCTTACAATCTTAACCTGGGCGTATATGAGAGATAATTATAAACAGACATCCTTGGGTTAGGACTTTTAGGTTGGCACCCATAACCATGTCTGCTTCTTTAGTCTGCTTATTGATTTAGTATTGGTGTTGTATTCGCAATTATAGTTACCATGTGGCCCTTTGAGGTCTTTCCATGATCTGAAAAATAGATGATTGGTAATATCGAAAATATCCATGTGTCACGGGTATTCAAATTGGTTGGTTATGCTAAATGTAGAATTTGTGCCTTAGCAGGGCCAATAGGATTTGTTGTGATATTATTTTGTTTGAGCATGTCATCATCATGAAATTGGTTTTGATGTATTAGTTTCCCCTATTTTTTGCACCTAGCCTAACATTACTAATTTTGAAATCTTACATGGCCATATGATCCTGTTTTCATTATTCTAAGCCTAAAATGAGTATTTTGGAAGGTTTTACCAGTTTTGATGATAAAATGAGCTAAGTAAGAGTTAACTGTTGTGTAGAGTTATTACTAGTCTTGCTTATGATCATGATCTAGATATTGCATTCATTTCGAATTAGACCCTATTATGGCTGGTCATGGTCATTGATACTCATCCTGATATTGACCTGTCAGAGGTCTGAATACAACTTATGTTATTCAAGAATTAATATTTATATCACCTGAGTTCGCTTTATAATATGTAAGTTGTAGTTACCTTGTGGCTTATTATACATGGGTTTCGGATCTCCATGGGTCCTGCCGATCTGGGATTACAGTGTCTGGAGGAGGGATATACGGGGAATAGAGGTATATGGGTTGAGGCCTTTTATTTGGTTCTACCTATTGAACTTGAGGGTCGGGGTAGGAGCATACAGTTTCTCTTTACTTACATTGCATCATATTATCTTACATATCTTATTTGTAAGTATTGTTTGTTGTTTGTACTTTCCATTAGGATAGGGTACCAAAGAGTTTGTATTCATCCTTGTGTGTTTGTTCATTCACTTACTTACTCTGTTGATATTCACTGTGGTTGGTTGATTAGATATTGCGAGATCCCTCTTATGTTTAGTGAGATCTTGTAGGATCCTTCTCATGAATAAATACTAGATATTGTGGGATCCCTTTACATATCCATTTGCCATATTTTGCAGGATCCCTTTTATGAGTTGATTACATCTATTTAGCTAGAGTTTTTTTTTTCACATCCGTTATTTGAAGTTACCGGTATACAGCTATATCTAATTACTATTTGCATCTCTTATTAGTTGAGTATGGATTTAGGTACATTCTTTCTTTTTTTTCCTGAATCCCTCTTGTCATAGCTAGTATTTAGGATATATTACCTATCTTTACCTTGTTAGCTAGATTTCCATATTTGTGAAACTTGTTTGACTTTCGTGACTTGTTTGTTTTACCTGTCTATTTACTGCTCTTATTTCTTATATATTCCAGGTTGGTGTAGCCAACTGGGTTTTGTTGTTTTGGTACTCATACTACACTTCTGCATCTTTTTAGTGTAGATCCCATTATGAGTGGTCAACATTGATTCTTGATCGAGCCTTGGTTCTGTTGATGAGGTAGAGGACTACTCCTAGCATTTCGAGTTGTTCTTTTATCTTTTCTATCATCTATTTTATGTTATTGTATTTAGACAGATGTTGTATTTCCTTTTCATACATTATACTCTGGTATAGTTTTTGACTTATTATAGACTTCTGCTTATCCTTATTCCTTATTTATCTCTTATCTTCCGCACTTATTTTATTATTCTTACTTTATGTACTTGATAGGTTGTTCTCCTACGATGGGATATAGGTGCCCTCATGACCTGAGAAATCAATTCATGACAATTGGTGTATAGCGCTTGGTTTGTCAATATCCTTAATACATGAGTTAGTGTCTAGTAGATTCTTGAAGATTGGATATGTAGATGTCCGTATCTTATCTTTGATAGGCTACAGGGACATCTTTAGAATTCCTTCTCTTCTCACTTTTGTATCGAATGGTCATCGTAGTTGGTCTCTTTAAATCTCATCTTTATTTAATTTCACTCTTCTGCAGATGGTACTTATGTGATCTTTGGCAGCTTCAAGAGATGACGTGCCTGTTACACTACCAGTTGGAGGTAGTGGTAGTGGTCGAGGATTACTGTAGGAGGAGATGCACCTACCGAGATCCTGATCCTGTATGGGGATAGTACCACTAAGGGTGCAGGGGACCAACTACATTTTCTCCTATGCCTTCATAGGTTCCTCAGTTATCTATGTTTGGAACTAGCTATTTCACTACTGAGATGTAGACAGTCCGTTATTTTGTTCATATATTGGATCGGGGATATTTGTGAGACGGCTGAGGTATTACTTGTTATTAGGTCAGGTGTTTAGACTATTCTTGAGCATGCTCATTCTATGGATGATTTTATCCGTAGTAGGATAGGTAAAGAGAAGAAGAGGCCCTGTCATCATGGTCGCTTTAATGGTTTTAAACATAGTGGTCATGGTTCTAGTTCTTGGAGAAGGACCCCTTCTCAGCCGCAACAGCAGAGAAAGTCTAGCCTCCATGTCAGTTGTCGATGCAGATATCTAGTAGTGATTATTTAGGCCATGGTGTCTATTGTGGTTCTTCAGATTCCTCTCGTCACCTTAGGCCAGTGGGCCTATTTTATACTTATGGTGCTATGGCATATATGAGTTGATCTTTCATAGAGAGTTATTGTTCAGCCGACTATGCTTCAGCTCCTCTTCCTACATAGCCTATTAGAGTCATGCCACCTCAGGATAGAGGTGGTGGTGATTCTCAGCTTGGTAGGGGTGATGGTTACGAGGGTGGCCGCGGTGGTTGTTGGTATTTTTATGCAGTCCTTGGTAGACCCAAGGCCGAGGCCTTCAATGCTGTTGTGATAGGTACTATTTTGGTTTGTTATCACCCAGCTTCGGCTTTGTTTGATCCAGGATTTACTTGCTCCTGTGTGTTATCTTATTATGCTCTGTGTTTGAGTATTCTTAGTGATCCTTTACCTGTTCCGTTATCTTTCTCCACCTCAGTATGTGATTATTTTGTAATGGATCATGTATTAAGGTCTTGTTCTATGATTATTGGGTTTTTTAAGACTCAGGCTGATTTGATTTTGTTAGACATGGTTGACTTTGATGTGATTTTGGACATGAACTTTTGTCCCCTCACAAAGCATTCATTAATTGTTATGCCAAGATCGTGAACTTTTCTATGCCCGATATACCCCCAGTCGTGTGGAAGGGTTTCTAGTCGCGTACTGATGGGAATTATTTCTTGCATTCAGGCTTATCTCCTAGTTTCTTGTGGTTGTTTACAATATCTTGCATAAGTTAGAGATTTTAGTATCGATTATCGATTCTATGACCCTAAGTCAGTACCTGTTGTACGTGAGTATGTTGATATGTTTTCCACTGACCTACCTAGCCTACCACCTGAGTGAGATATTAATCTTTGCATAGGTTAGATATGGCACCAGGCCCATTTCTATTATTCCTTATCATATGGAACCTACTAAGATGATAGAGATCAAGACTTAGCTTCAAGATTTGTTAGATAAGGAATTCATTAGGTCGAGTATTTTCCGTGAGGTTCTCCTATTCTGTTTGTAAAGAAAAAAGATAGGTATATGCGTATAAATATCGACTACAGGCAGCTAAATAGTGTGATCATGAAGAATAAGTATCCAATGCATCGTAATGATGACTTGTTTGATCAGCTTCAGGGTTCATCCATTTTCTCCAAGATTGATTTGAGGTCAAGTTACCACCAGCTGCAGATTCAGAATGAGGATATCCCAAAGACAATGTTTTATGGATTTAATGAACTGTTTGTTCATTCCCAATCTTGACTCTTTTGTCATTGTGTTCATTGAAGAAATTTTAATGTATTCTTGGAGTAGGGAGAATCATGAGATCCATTTGAGGATTGTGCTTCAAACTTTGAGAGATCATTGACTTTTTGCCTAGTTCTCAAACTGTGAGTTTTGTCTTGATTCAATTGCATTCCTTGAACATGTGGTTTCCAAAGAGGGTATTATTTTGGATCCGACTAAGAATGTAGTTGTTCGTGATTGGCCTTGAACTACTACTCCTACTGAAGTTCGTTACTTTGTTGGGCTTGTTGGTTATTATTGCTATTTTGTTAAAGGCTTCTCTTCTATTGCAACGTCATTGCCTAGACTGACTAGAAAGGATGTTCATTCCAGTTTTTAGATGATTGCAAGAGTTTTTTTCATAGGCTTAAACTATTTTGACTTCTGTCCTATTTTGATATTGCCAGTTAAGAGTCAGAGTTTTGCAGTTTATTGTGATGCTTTCAGCATTGATTTCGGTTGTTTTTAATACAGAACGGTCGTGTAATTTTTATGATTCGAGATAGCTTAAGGTTCATGAGTTTAACTACCCTACCCTTGACTTGGAGCTGGTGGCGGTAGTCTTTGCGCTCAAGATTTGGCGCCACCATCTTTATGCAGTTCATTGTGAGATCTTTACCGACCATCGTAGTCTTCAGTATATTATGAGTCAGAGGAAGCTTAATGCTCGTCAAAGAAGATGGATTAAATTCCTAAGGACTATGACATTTCTATTTTATATCATTTGGGCAGCCAAACGTGGTAACTGATGCCTTGAGCCGAAAGACAATGAGTATGGGTAGCTTGGTAGCCTTGTCAGTTTTTGAGAGCTGTTAGCTTTGTATGTTAGTCCTTGGATAACCATTTGGTTCGACTTGATATTTCTGATTCAGTTAGTGTGTTTGCTTGTGTTGAGGCCCATTCTTCATTTATTGATCAGATTCAGCGACGTCATCTTTAGGATCCAAACTTAGCAGATATTTAGTGTTTCTTTAGGTTCTCCTAGTATTTGAGGTTCTAGAGGCGTATTTGTGTTCCTAGAGTTAATGATTTTGTTTAGATGATTATTCATAAGGCCTATAGTTCCCGT
The DNA here is from genome assembly GCA_039654485.1 of Withania somnifera. Lineage (NCBI taxonomy): Eukaryota > Viridiplantae > Streptophyta > Magnoliopsida > Solanales > Solanaceae > Withania > Withania somnifera. The sequence goes on from JBDJHY010189345.1 coordinate 9,295, forward strand.
TATTCTACTCATCCTAGTGTGACTAAGATGTATAAATACTTGAGGCAGATTTATTGATGGAGCAGTATGAATAAGGATATTGTTGAGTATGTGTGTAGGTGCTTGAACTGTCAGCAGGTTAAGTTTGAACACCAGAGACTGGGTGGTTTGTTGCAGTGAATCCTTATTCCCGAATGGAAGTGGGAAATAATTACCATGGATTTCATTTGTGGGTTATCTTGGACTCCTAGTAGACACGATTCGATTTGGGTTATTATTGACAGGTTGACTAAGTCTGCACACTTCAATTCAATTTATACAGATTATAATACAAAGAAGTTATCCTCTATTTATCTTTAGCAAGTAGTTCAATATCATGGCATAGTGTATTTATCTTTAGCAAGTAGTTCAATATCATGGCATATTGGTTTCTTTTATTCAGATTATGGTACTCGATTCACTTCTAAGTTTTGGAGAGCGGTTCAGCATAGTATGGGTATTGAGGTACATTTGAGCACAACTTTTCATCCCCCAAAAAATAGTCAGTCTTAGAAAACTATTAGGTCCTGGAGGATATGTTTAGAGTGTCTTTTCTTGGTTTTAACAGTTTTTGGGATCATCATCTATCTTTGGCAAAGTTTGCATTTAACAATAGCTAGTATTCTAGTATTCATATGGCTCCATTTGAGGCTTTGAATGGTAGAAGAGATCGTTCACCTATTGGTTGATTTGATGGGTTTGAGTCTAGGTTACAAAGTACAGACCTACTCCAGGATTCCCTGGATATGGTTTGATTAATTCAGAATAGACTACAGGCTACCCAGAGTAGGCAGAAGAGTTACTCATACCACCATCATTGTTCCTTGGAATTCAGTTTGTGTGATTATGTGTTCTTGTGGGTATCTCCCATGAAAGGCATGATAAGGTTTAGAAAGAGGGGAAAGCTTAGTCCCCGATATATTGGCCCATTTGAGATTCTTGATCGGATTGATAGTATTTCTTATAAGTTAGATTTGCCTCATATATTTTAAGTTGTGCATCAGGTGTTTCATGTTTCCACGTTGGTACGGTATATTCTTAATAAGTCGGGTGTTCTTTGGTATAATTCGTTTCAAGTTGATGAGGATTTTCTATTGTGAGGAGCCAGTGTTGGTTTTGGATAGAGAGGTGAGAAATTTGAGATCTCGTGATATTTCGATAGTTAAAGTGCAGTAGAGGGATCATCCTGTGGAGGAGGCCACTTGAGAGATCAAGAGTGAGTTGAGGTCTCAGTATCCCCATCTATTTGAGCCTTTACATATTATCTTGCTTTAACTTTCGGGGACGAAAGTCTTTTTAGTAGTGGATGTGCTTCTGATCATTTTTGTATTTTTTTATATTCTAGAGCTTTTCTGTAGTAACCCTATGTCATTTATGATTTATCTGGACTAGTTGTTAGGTTCCCGAGTCTTTTGTTTGGTTATTATGTATGTTTCTCTATTTTAGAGGCTTTAGAATTAGAATTGTTGACTTTAGTTAATATTCTATGAAAATGAACTTGAAGTCGAATTTTGATAGTTTTGTTAGCTTTGGAACTTGGATTTTGATCTAGAGGACTTGTGATTCGTGTCTGAGAGACCTAGTTTTGAGTTTGTGAGATTTTATGTGTTTTGCATACTTTATGTTGCTTCAGTGGAACTTGGGTAGTCATATTTTGATCGGAGTCTCGGATTGAAAATCTGACTATATCATCTGCTTCAGAATATCAATTTTGGGTTAGGTGAGTTGTTTGTTGGGGGTTCTGGACCAACCAGACTCATTTTAAGTACTTGGTTGGAAAGTTGATTAATTGGGCATAATATTAGCTTTGGTCAATATTTTATCGAAATGACCTCAAATCGGAATCTTGTCTACGCGGTTGTTCGGATTATCATTTCCATGCTAGTAGCATATTTGATTTGTGTTTATAGGATTTCAAGTGCATTCTGAACCTTGTTTCAAAGTCATTTTTTAATGCTGGTTTCTAGTTTATTTTAGCTATTGGTGCACAACATTTTTGTTCTTTGTGATCATGAGCCTATTTCAACGAGAGCCCTCTTCGCGATCGCAGAATATTCTTCATAAGATTGCTTTATTCCAATTTTTTCCCCTTTCACGATCGCGGTGTGTACTTCACATGACCACGATGTGTTATTTCCCATGGGCTTGGCCGTTTCTTACACGATTGCGTAGCACTTTCGTCCAGTAGCTATAAATAGCCAAGAACACAAAATTTCAGCTTGTGTCTCCATTTTTTGTTCTTCAAAAGCTCTTAAACCTCTATTAAATAACTCACGACTTCTCATAAGCTTGTGGCTGACTTTGAAAATACAATTTCTTTGATTTTTCATCGATTATTGGTAAGTTTCCACTTTAAATGTCTCAAATTTCACCAAAAAAATCTCTAACTTCTTCAAGTTAATTTCTTCACTTTATTCCTTGATTTTAAGCATCATTCTTGCTCTTCTTAGTTTCAAACTTTGAGTTCAGGTTCCCTACGATGTAGGGAATATTTTGATGCTCTTTATTAAGGTTTCGATTTTGCAGGACCATTTAAATCCATATGTTGACTCTGAATATTTTATATGGCTTTAT
>JBDJHY010189355.1:0-11886 GCA_039654485.1 Withania somnifera
GGATACCCTTTTATCCTTATGCCCAACAACCCTTTTCTTAAATGTTTTGAAGTTATAGTAGCATGTTAGTGTTCTTACGTATATTAATATTTTAAGATTCACTTACATGATGATTTATTGATGAATTTGAGAAATAATTATGAAATTTACATGATATTTGATATATATTTAACTCCGCATAAGTTATCATGATTTTGAAAGTTGAAGTGAAGGTATTAAAGAAGTCTTGAAGCATGAATTTAATATTGTTTTCAAAGTTCCTTTTGAAACTTGAGATGAGTATTGAAGTGTCGTATATTATTGACTTTAACATGGTTTTGAACCTGTTTGTGGAGTATGTCTAAAATGACTAGTTTTTACTAATTAAACGGGATTGAAAAGAAGTAATAATGCTATGCGTAATATTATAAGTTGAGAAGAATAGGTTAATAAATAGTCTAACTGAATAAGTTTTCGTAGATTGTCTAAATCTAATGTTGTGATGGCGAGCTCGGAGTTGGATAACATGTTTCTTTTGGGAGTATCCACTAGTTAAGAAAAGTTAAAGAAGAAAAAGAGAAATATAATATCTTTTATAGAAGGAGTATTAGCACCGAAGATGGGAAGTCCCGTATACCTAAACAGATGTATCCTATCATAGGGAATATTTTATAGACCAATGAGTTCCATTGATAGAATTAGTTGATCCACTAGGAAGCTAGGTTCATACCCATTTGCAAGGCTTAGAAACCCCTCTACACGGGTAGTATTTAGACTTCATTGATAAGGCACGAGGTGTGTCATTTATAGAAACTCCTGAGAAGATGTAAAATTATACTTTTGAAGTCAAGAAGTGAAAGAAGGTTTTTGACTAAGTATTTATTCTTTTTCTGGGAACTATTAAAGTTGTTCCATTTAAATGAGATTATTCTAGACTTTTGAGTTATGAAGATTTTTTTTACTAATCTTGTTATATTTGTTAAACTTGATATTTGAGTTAAGTTTTAGTCACTTTAGTTTATTATATATAGCCAGTTTTATTCCTGCTCATATATTCAGTACATTTCATATGGTGCGACATACTTTTTTTTTTGCATGTTAACCTCCATGCATATATTGCTAGCTGTTTGGATGCTCAAGGTTGAAAAATTTGTATTCTGTAAAGATCCGAAGAGTGGTGAGTCCTTATTGATTTGAGGGCCTAGATTATGGAGTTCTTTATTTATATTTCTTTTTAGTGGGCTGAGACTTTAGTTTTATTCTATTCTATTTTAGGCCAGCTAGAGGCATTGTAGTAGCAGATATTCTATTATTTAGCTATGTAGTGGATTTCAAACTGAGGTATTATGAGTACTGGATTTGAGTTATTTTGTTTATTAACTAATGTTTTTTAATAATGTAAGGTTCACTCTTAATTTTTTCTATTGAGATTACTTCTGTAGGGTGTGAGTTTTAGAGCTATGCTTGAGCCAAGAATTCGTCCAAGTCTTCTAAAACAACTTAGTGGCTAAGGATGCTGACCACGTCTAGGGGTGACTCCGAGGTGTGACAAAACTATGCCAAGGCTAGGAACCTTTCCCTTTGGACCCAAAGTTTAACAAAACTTCCCAAAGCATATCTTCCAACACTTTGATGGTCCTCTCATGTCCATAAATTTGAGGATGAAAAGTATTACTAAGATCCAAGTTAGTGCCCAAGGCTACATGTAGCTTACCCCAAAAATAAAGAGTGAACTGGATACCACAATCTGAAATAATAGAAACAATAACTGTATGCAATCACCAGACCTATCTATCATAAATCTTAGCCAATTTCAGTGTACTATTAAGTAGTCTAAATCAAAACAATATTTAAAAACTCATTCGCACCCACTTCCACTATGGAATGGTTATTTTCTGCAACACCCCACTAGTCTATTGGTGTTTATACTTGAACTATTAGAAGCTATAACACTGAGACATATAATAAAAAAATTTCCTCTATCACGCTTCTTGTATGGACCCTAGTGAGACACGATACTTAGGATCACAAGTGACCCCAAGCCAACTCTTGATACATCCATGCTATTAAAATCATGAACTTAAGCAAGTGTGGAATTGATAATGCTCTATTACACTCTGAAACTAATCAAAAAGTGTATGACAATGTTGTCATGTTTTATAACCCAACTTATGGGGTTGGGGTCAAATCCACAAGGAATAATGTAAAGGAAATCGAGTAAGAACGGAAACTAAAACACAATTACTATGACTCGAATGGGTCTAACATGTAAAGGGGGTGACTATAAAAGTTTCAAAAAATAAAAGATACTATGAAAACAAAGGTTTGATCTATGGATTCGTAAACCAAGAAAAATTAAGAAACAAATGATGTTATTAATTCTATCAATGGTCCATTATATTAAACTAAATACAGTGCTGATTGCACGTGGGTTTAAAGATTATCCATGAATTCCATTACGACACTAGCTTCTTTCGAACACTAAAGAACATTCCTTCTCTTGTTCCCTTAAATCAAGCATAGGAGCATTAACACAAACCAAGTCGGCCACACTAGGATTTTACCATTTCTAGCTCAAATCCATTATATGAAGGCCACTTCTAGTTATGCTAAATAAATTTTCCCAATATTAATTTACTCTTCAAGTTAAACCAAGATAAATTGGTAAGTACTAGGGTTAAATACTCCCTTTAGATAGCACTGACGCAATCATATGACTTATCTCTATTGAATCCAAATAATAAGCAACAAATAATAATTTATATAAAATCAAGATAAAATAAAAATGAACATTCTTGAATAAACATTGAAATATTTCTATAAACAATATCAAAATAAGGAAACTACTACACACTAAAAATATAGAATAAAAACTAGGAAAGAAGAAATGGGTAAAAATACATCAGGGGTTTCATCCAAATCTTCAACCCCAAAATATAATGATGGTGTTCTTGCCCTCTTTTTGAATTATGAAAACGAAAGATGCTGAGAAATGAGGGTTGATGGAGTATATGTGGAAATTGGGATCAACTTCATGAAATTAAAAATTTGTCCTCAAGTGGATGAGTCGCCCTGCACTGCATTCATGGTTTGTTGACCATTCCATGGATAATTGGCCAAACCCTTCACTGGATTCGCGGAGGTCTATTGTCTTTGATGGACCACATTCATGGTTCTTTGGCGGCATTCACAGAGAAGACTTTCAAGTAGTTCTAGATTTATCCATTTTTTGTGCATTTTTATCCACTTTTGGTCTCTCATCATACATAGTGTTGTCTTGTCATGCCTCAAAAACCGCATACGACGGCACCTACATCCCTAATTTCAATAGGTCAGCCGAATAATACTAAAATAGGTAAAAGTGAATATTTAACCAAATAACATCTAAATGAAGAAGTCAAAACGAAAAGATATACATATATAAGTCCACCCAAGAACAGGTGCCAAAGTTCACAAGCTACTATAAAATATAAATAAAATAAGTTCAAATATTTGTACAGAGCCTTTCCATATTAAAAACACTATAGATAAACTAGAATGAGGAAATTTGAGGCAACTGATGAAAGAGTGGCCATCTATATCTATTTCCTTAGAATATTCCTAGATTAAAGAGAGAAAGGCAAATCACTAAATCTGAGGCTCTTTACCTACACAATAGTACAAAAAACAAAAAAGTGAGTAGTAGAACAACGGTACTCATCAGTGTCCTCGACTGATGAACTATAGAAGGAAACAAAATCCCCCTAATCTCTTAACCGTTCCTCCAATAATACTACAACCTATAAAAAATTATACCTAGTATCCCAGAAACATTTATACAGATACAACAAAGTTGAACAAATAGCCAACTCAACAAATTATGTAATAGGAGTGATGTATCACTAAAGTCCAAATCCAGCAATGATCAGAATCATCTATAGGTAACTCAATCCCAGAAATAACTCACATAGATGGAATTTACAAATTCATCATTAGTATAAAAAGTCAATCATCATGGTCCGATTTCCGGTCAGGGCCTCGACTATTCCTTTCAAATATCTAGATACTTGGTCTGAGACTCGACTTTGTCATATCAATAATATAGGCACTCGGTCAAAGCCTCGGCTATGCTTTATTAACAATATAATCATATCATCACATTATAGACACCGGTCAGAGCTCAGCTACGTCTTTACCAAAATCTATATAGAGGCTCTATGGCCAACCAAGTCAATATAAAAAAGAATAATGATCTCATCAAGACATAGTTCCAGATTCATGATTAGAATTCATCAATGTTTAATGATCACAAATCAACCATAAAAATAATCATATGATTAGATTTCAATTTAATATAGGAAGCGCTCTTGGAAAGTTCAATTGAGAATAGCCTCTTTATTCCAATTTAGCCTCCTAGGCATCAATATTTTCAATATCAAGGTTTCCATTTATTTATTGTGAATATTTTCATCAACAAGTATATAATTAAGTCTCAAATATTATTCAAGTCTTCATTTACAACATGTTTTCGAACCAACCATTTAAACTAAAATTAATGTAAGATCAGGGTTCAACAATTCATCAAGTTTGTTCATTTCACCCACTTACTCATTTCAAAATCAACATAATAGATAGTACTAGTTTCCCAAAGCACTCATATCATCGCATGGCCACAAGTCAATTAACAAGCAATTTTTTACAATTTATAGAAAACTATTAAACCTCAACATGCCATAATTTCAAAGAATTAAGCTACTCAAGAGATTCCCCCTTTTCATTTTCATCCAACTATGCCCGAACTGGAATTACAAGAAAACATTCACTAATGAATACAAAATTTCAAATAATCAAGGTGTATGAAAAAATTAACCCATGGAGTCAAAATTGAATTTTGATCGTGAAATAATGTTACCTATCACAATGGGATTTTTAATAGTAAGTTTCATTGAAATCCGATTCCATTTCATTGCAAAAATCTTATGTTTTCATTAGTTTTGAGTTCAATATTTAACCCATTGTTTTAGGCTTCAAAACTATGGATTTTGTACGTGAATCATATTACAGTGACTTATAATAGATGTAAATATAGTTTAGGAAACTTACCCTATTGATTATATTCAAAAATCCTTGCTCTACTATGCCAAAATAGGGTTATGAAAGGTTTTGCATGGAGAAAATTAGCTAAAACGCGTTATATTTCAGTTTTAAAAAGTCCTAGTTGAATAGGGAGTTCATCGCGATCATGGAGCCCACCACGTGATCGCAATTCACTGCATCACAGGTCTTGGTGATCACAGCACTAGCCACAAAATCGCGATGGAGACTTAGGGGCTGAAAGAAAAAAAAATAGCTATTCACAACAACAACAATAACTCCGAACGGACCCTCAAGACTCATTCGGACTCCCATGAAACCTATATGAGAACATACTATTTTTGATGTTTCAGACTAAGGATAACCATCAACTCACATGTACGAGGTCTCCTTGTCCTACTTATTAAGGGCCAATTTTAAACTAAAAATACATAAATGACCAAAACAGCCTTGGGGTTCAAAGAAAATACAAAAGACCTCATTCTAGGACAAATTCCATCTCTTGATTCCAATGGAACCATAGTATTGTTCCAAGCACTCGAAGACCATATGTTGATCCAATTCAACCAATTTACTTTAAACTTTAAATTTATCCTGTATAAATGCTCAAACTCATGACAGAAGGTCCAAAATAGGGAACAAGAGTGTAACTAAACGAAGCTCGACATTACAGAGTTGATGGAACTGACAGATTTCTTATATGAGGTCCATAACTTTATATGACCCCTATAGTTCCTCATTTGGACTCAAAATATCCAAAACTCAAAATTCTCAAACTTTTTCCTTAAATCACATTCTGCACACGAACCAACCTTAGAACCACACTTAGTTTATTATAACGCAACTACGAGAAGGGAAAACTGTCAAAATACTCAAAAAAATAGAAATGATCATTAGGGTCACTACACTTCTCATTGAGCCCTACCTGAAATTCATTATTTATTAACATAAAATTGGCTCTTGTAATGATAAAACACCTCAAAATAATAGTAATTAAAACCCTAAAAGTTATTAATTTCACCATTCATCAACACCCCAACTTAAACTTTTTCTTGTTCTCAAGAAAACAAAACAGAACCATAACAAGTGGGTATACAAATTAAAATGCAAAGAACAACTCATTACTCCCAAACCACTCTCCAAAAAATACAAAGTTCACAACTTAGGTTTGCACTAACAATAAGTCAACCAAAACATCAGTAACACCTTCAACATTTCAACACACATTCAAGAATCAACAAAACAAATAAAATTACTGAGTGACAACAAAAAAAATTCAAAAAGTGACTCAAAGAAACTAGTGCATAACATATGCTCAATTGCTTTTTTTCGGAATATATCAACAACACCAATCCTTCTTAATTTATTTCCCTAACAAAAAAAATATCCTAAAACATACTTTATATACAACAAGAATACAAGGATTAAAGAAAAAACACTCACACTCAATAAAAAAAATTCAAATAACACAAATATTATACCATAAGCTTGCCCTTTTTTTCTTTCATCACTAACTCAAAAGTGTTTAGTAGGATATCCCACAAGGACTTTATTTATGGCTTGTAATGTAGGGTTTGGAAATCTAGCATAGTAGTGACCACTCCCTCCTTGAATACCACGCTTTAAGCACTCAGTGAGGGAAAGGTTCAAAAGAGGATTAATTCAAAAGCGGATTTAGGCTTGTAATCTGGTTTCCAAAGAAAAGTTTAAAGATCAAAAGGGGTACCTAGGGATAAAAACATAAAAAAAAAAGGTAGGATATTTAGTTCAAGTAGGGTCAAGAAAATAACAAAGACGTCCTAAGGTCATTTCTCCAACTAACTCAATTAAAAGTAGCATTAAAATACTTACATGGAAAGTTCTGGCTAACACAAGTAACAAAAAAATTACTTAAACAAGAACTTACAAAACATGGAATATAAATTATTCAAGATGGATAAATTTCTAAACAAGGAAAATTAGAGACCATAGACAATCATTAAGACCTCACCATCTAGTGAATGAAGAGTCACAAAAGGAAATAAAAAAAATTGTCAAAACCATATAATTTCCATGCATATTGATTTTCAAGACTTTATAACACTTTTTTTGTATGTGTCTACTTATTATTGAGACCACTCACTAGAACCAAACTAGCCATTCACATTATACACCAATAACTATAAAAATAAAAAAAACATGACACTATCCCTCAAAAAAGTCATTACTCTATCTATCATAGGGAAAATCCACTCAGCCACTACTAACTAAAATGATGTGAAATAAAAGCTAAACAAGGAAACAAATAGTAATCAACCAAATGGTAGTATAAACATCAACCAACACCAATTTATCCACACCAATTAGCAATTAAATCAAGAAATTACCCTATACCTCTAACTTCAAACATTGTGAAGCCTTTACTGCATAAGAAAGGAATAAATAAGATATAGAGAAACACCTTAATAAGTCTTTCAGTCTAAATTGGAGTCGGAGGGAAAGTCTAACTCATCAACATCATCATCATCTAACTTACTCAGGTCACAGAGGTATATAAGCCTATCCATAGTGTTGTCCAGGAACTTAGTTTACTTTCTTTCATGGTACCAAAACTGTATCTGTCCCTTCTCGATTTTCCCTTGCCTATGGCTCATCATCTCTAGCCTATTTCTAATGGCATACACCTTCCTATGAGTCTTGGAGTGGGGTTACGAGTCATACCTCCACTCATACACCCAAATTTGTAAAATTCTAGTATGCTCTTCCAATGGACCATGAGTTAGCCCACTATTCATGGATTGGACATATGAATATTAGGTCCACTTGTACTGAGAAGTTTTTTATTTTTTAAGAAACTTCAAAATTCTTTTCCAGGTTGTGACAAGTGGAGTCACGATTAGTGAATCCAACCTACGAATTGTAGGGTGACTCATGACACTTTGTAACTAAATATTATGTTTCATTTTATTAAGGGAATTCCAACAATTTCCTTGGCATTTTAATGTAGTCTAACATAATATATAAACCCAAACCCCTAATACTATTTATTCTACATTTAGCCTGATTTGAACAATGGGTTTTTTCCAAATTCGTCTTCAAACAAGAAGCTAGGGTTTAGTATAAGCATCCAAAATAGCCTATTCTCACTAAAGTTTTCCATAGAGAGTTTTCCCAATCAGGTATGTGAGTTATGAAAAAGGATACCCTTTTATCCTTATGCCCAACAACCCTTTTCTTAAATGTTTTGAAGTTATAGTAGCATGTTAGTGTTCTTAGGCATATTAATATTTTAAGATTCACTTACATGATGATTTATTGATGAATTTGAGTAATAATTATGAAATTTACATGATATTTGATATATATTTAACTCCGCATAAGTTAGCATGATTTTGAAAGTTGAAGTGAAGGTATTAAAGAAGTCTTGAAGCATGAATTTAATATTATTTTCAAAGTTCCTTTTGAAACTTGAGATGAGTATTGAAGTGTCGTATATTATTATCTTTAACATAGTGCCTCTTTTCTTAGTCCATATGGACTCTATTCTTCATAAAATACAACCCTTACGCAGCATGCAAAACATCAAACCCATACTCGCATTTGTTTCACAAGAAAAATGATACAACAACTTTATATCATGGATCAAAAAGTAAGGCCAACACACTACTTTCTCATAATTGCTCAGCCCAAAGAAGAAGGAAAAAATAAAATCAAGACGGGATTGGAGCACATATCTTGATGATGAACAAGAGTGTAATTCATGGAATTTGATATTGATGGTACTGATTAGTGGGATTTTACTTTTCTTTTGAGAGAGGAGGAAACGTCTTGAACTACCAATTTTAATTTTAGATGTTTCACAGTGTTTAAGTTACCTGGGAATCGACTATTCACCGTGTTTAGTATATTTCACTTTCACAACCCATAATATTGAGTTTTGATGGAATCTACATCATACCTATCAATATTCCTAACCCTGTCCCAGAGCATTAAGACATGGGACTAAACCAAGTGGAAAAAAAAAAAGAAGAGAGATAAAGAGAAGAAATAGAAGAAAAAAACAAAAATACATACAAAAAATAACTATCCAAAACTTGGTATAGTGGTTATAGTGTATCTATATAGAGAATAGTACAAAAATACAACCCACAATGGGGAAAAAACTACAAGGTATCCATTTTGGACCAAAACTAGGAAACCTTTATGCAGAAGGAGAACTGGTTAGCAAGTATGCTTATTTCTCACCATATCTCTGAACACCTCCGATCTATCCCACATGATCTCACTCTCCCTACTAGCTAGTATTAGGACCTACATCAAAAAATATGAAGAAGTGTAGCATGAATACCAAAATAATAAGTACCTAGTAGCCATCATTAATTGTTTGGGAAAAATAAAGCATAAGCAAGGTAAAGTGCAATCAATAATCAGAAAAAAGCGAATAGTCATAATATCAACTAACAAGTACAAAAGAAGGTAAACTATCAGGGTATAACATAGAGGACCTAAGTCATAAGCAAATCCTGACTAACTTGACATGTATCTAGAGCTCTAATGTAACCAACACGACAATAGACAACAAAGAGGAATACAAGATGAATAACAACTAATCTATTAGCAAATAAAGTATAGGAAATATCTAGTATCCTCATGAAGACAACGAACAAGTCCTAGCTAATAACAGACATACTAGCATATAAGTAACCCAATGAGACTTCCCCAGTAATCTTGAAGAGTACAATCAATTGCGAAGAATGTAATGCAACAGAGTGCTGAGAAAAGTATATAGTACCCGTATGCACCCCAGTCCTTAACACCTAGCCACGACAGTAGGGACCCATAGGAGACCTCTTTGTATGCCACTACTTTTCTTGAATACCCCTCCCCTAGGCTACATGACATTTCAGACATAGCGATCTAGGTCGGAAGGCCCGTGGAAGGACTCAATCCAACATACAAAATCCACATAAAAGGCCAACTACGAAATAGTCATCAGGGAAAAAATACCAAAACTCAGGCTTGACCTATATAAAATGTTTCAGTGGAAAACACAAGTCCATCCATGTAGGCAAAAATCAAAATATCAGGAAAACCAACTGTCTCCATGTAGGCAGCATCAAGATATCATAGTGATAGTGAGAATATAAGATCAAATGGTGTGATAAAATAGCTTCATACTGCTCTTGAGAGCGTCCTGGAAAATATAGTATAATAGCTAAGAAATAACTTCCCGATTATCATTCTGCCAAAAAACCTAGCTACTTTTAAAACAGCAATGCATGCTCGCAACACAGAAAAAATTAGCAGTAGATCGGTTCTAATACCACCAGCTAAAATAGGGGATAGAAACTAAGCTCAAATCAGAAGTGTAATCCCCTCCCCAACCTCATCTACATTCCAGAGATTGCGTAAAACACGTGTAAAGGGTCTCGTAGCCCCAGGTTATATATAAAAAAGGGAATCTAGTAAGATAGGTCGTCTGCCAATGTAATAATAGTGTGGCTCAAAAAAAGTAACCTATCCCCGAGTTAGCAATTTACCAAACATATACACAATTAAATACCTAATCTAAAAGAAGTAAGTAGTAACCTACTTGGATTCTAGAGATATCCTCAAGAAACACATAAAAATCTTTGAAATGCACGAACAAGCTCTAAATTACACGAAGCTAGAAAAAACGTAACCCATATGTCAAGAAGAGTGAAACAAGGACCATATTTCTATAGACATAGTAGGGTTGAAATCCAAACTAAAAACGGGTTCATGAACCCTCAGAGATCAAAAAATAAAATATTTATACCAACATGTGGAGCTTATCTCTTAGAATGTATGGAATAAAATTGGTCTCAAACCAATGATAGAAAATGAAGAAACAAGCACGAAAATTTTATAAATCATGAAAAAACTTTGGAAATAAAGAAGAATTGAATATTTATTCCATATAAAAGATCGTAGAACCATCGGAATACACTTCCACAAGTCAAAACTACAAAATAAAGCTCTTAAACAACTGTTTATAAGCTCTAATTTGGAGAAAATATGGAAGGATTAGGAATTTCTCGTCATAAAGTGAAGAAAAAGAAAGATATATATGAATGATAGGCAGTGCACAATGAATACAACCACCACCCTTCAATTACAATGGCGTAGATGTCCAAGCCTACATGAACTCAACCAAGAGGCCCGTGAACGCTAAGAAGGGTTAGTTCTACAGATTTTCAAATTTTTCTAAAAGGGATATAAAATGGAAACGGAGTTTGATTTTGACAAATCATATGTGAATCTATTATGTAATCAATATTTCAAACTCAAAAGAACCAATGAAATAATTATCTGAGATTATTTTAGATGGGAAAGTTTTGAAGTAACAATAACTAAAAGGGAATCAGCTATAAAACTTCTAGGACCCAAAACTACCGATCCAACAAGTGACAAATGACTTAGGGAAGTTACAAGGAGATCTAAATACAGAGAAATTTCCAAAACAGAAAAATGAACCTGCGTTCATCACATGCACTGCATCCGCGGAGAGTGATTTAAACATAGACCATGTTCATGGTCAGGAAACCGCATTCACTAACAACAAGTTTGGCTTAGGTTCAACTGCTCTCTGGAAATTTTGATTAAGAAATATATGTGCTCTGTTGGTGGCCAAAATTACCAGAACATATGTCATTGTCTTTGTTAATTACGGAAAAACATCAATATAGCTTGTAGGTTGCGATTTAGCATCTTGATCATCGATTTGGCTGAATTGCTATCTATAAACTCAAACACTTCTCAAGTCTCTGTATTTGTGGATTAGTCAAAAATTATATCCTAACTTATTCTGAAAAATAAAAGAACATGAAATTA
>JBDJHY010189376.1:0-21544 GCA_039654485.1 Withania somnifera
ATTCTCAAGAAAGAAGTCAAAAGGGTTTCTCAAGAACTGCGCCTAGGTTTCACCTTCAAAGTTAATGGTTTTCTTTCTGTACCAAGATTCACTAAGGAAAATTCAGTCTAAATTAGATATGGGGGTATTCAATGAGGATTCCTTCCACTCTCATTGTAACATCTTGAGTCTTTTTCCTTGGAGAAAATATACTAAACTAAGTTTGGTATGAGCACTTGAAGTGATTTGAGGTCCTAAACAAATTTCAAAGTTGAGTTTAAACCTCTTTCAAAAAGCTTGGTTTTGATGTTACTTTGTGCTTGGGTAAATTTTAAACTACCATATAATGATTTTGGTGACACATGCCCTATCCACAGAAATATCTTTGATTCTAGTTTCCAACGCAATAAATCGAGTGTCATTTGGAGTTCGAGGCAAAAGGTTATGGCAATTTTACCAAAGGTTGTCCAGCTATGAAATGTTCCCAGGTGTAGATTACGAATCCTGATTTCCCACAATATGACTCGTGGTGTGCCAGAGTATGACTCGTGGTATGTTTCATACTGTATTACCAGAAGCTACTCATTTTTCTTTCAAAGAACCACAAAACCAAACCAAAAATCATACTATGTTATATCACAACTTGTACTATTAAATCGTGCTATTAAAGTAGAATAAACAAAAACTTCTTTCCCTCTTATACGAGACCTCAACGAGCCATCGAGTTTAGGATCACACCTTGTGATATAGAAGAGTACCTCTCATACTCCTTTGGGATCCCCTTCAACTAGAAAAACTCACTGTACACAGAAGGAGAGGCAATCCTCGATTCGTATAGTGCCACTCCACGACTCATGGAGTGGTTTTGGCTAGTTTCCAAGTAAGTTTAATAAAGGGTATTTTGGGTATTTCCTTTGAATTTTTGGGCTAAACCCATGAAGTTTTGGCTTCTAAATATAATTATATAAATACCCTAAATACTTAATTTATTAATCTTTTAGCTAAACTAAATCAAGATAGGGTTTTCCTTCTAACTTCTCCAAAGAGGCAAGAACAAGGGGTTTTCAAAGAGACTCCAGTATAGAAGCTTGGTAGTTGATTCTTCACCATCAAATTTCTTCTAATCAGGTACTTGGGCTTTCAAAAAGGACTCCTTTCATCCTTGTTCCCCAAACCCCATTTCTATATAAGGTTTTAAATATATAAAAGCATGATAGGGTTCTTGTTTAATTCTCTAAACTATGGTCCCCCAAGGTTATGATTTACTTGATTATTTTGAGTTAGAATAAAAAAAAAATTCATGATAATTGTTTGATTATGAAAGTGCTCATGAGTTTCCATATTTTCATTAGTGAAGTAAAATAAAAAAAAGAGGTTTTGAAGTAAGGATTGATGATTTTTTCAAGGTTTATTCTTGAAACTTGATATGAGGGTTGAAGCATCATAATTCTTAAGTTGTTACTTGATTTTGAGTATGAATCGAATCTTGGATAGATTGACATATTGAAGTAAAATGAGAGTTTTGATGATGATTTTAGATTTATTTATGAGCTGAGAGTAAAATTGACTATAAAGTGTTGAGTTAAAATTTTGGTAAAGAGTGGTAACCAATTATGGTTTTAGATAATGATTTGGGCTAGTTGGTTCTATTAAGGGTGTTCAACTAGTCTAGAGTGTTGACGCTATGGTTAAAATTATGGTTCCATTAAGGATGTTCCTTTATGTCACGAGTGTTCAGTGTTGATGTAAATTTAATGGGAGAAGTATTAGCACCGAGGTTGGACATTAAGATTCCGAACACCCATAACCTGCATAGATAGCCTAGGGTATTATTTTGGTACAACTCAATTGAGTGTCTAGATGGATCCAATAGAAATACTTTCTCATCCTATGGTGGGGTATGAGACAGGGTAATATGTGGACTTCATCTCTTTATGTCTTAAGGTATGCCGGTTATAGAAACTCCCCAAGAAAATTTAAAATCTAATGTTTTGGAAGGAATAAAGTGAAAGCTTTTTTAATTTAAGTCTTTATCTTTTGTTAAAAACTGATGAGTTAAGCTAATTTAGCTGAGTTTACTAAAAATATCATATTTTAACTATTTTTATTATAAACTGCTAGATATGTCCTGTTCAATCATTTGGTCAGTTTTAGCAGTTGAGTTCCCTCTATTCTAGCTATAGCCTCCACTCAAGGACAACTGATCATAGGGGGGAGATAATGTAACACCTTTAATATTGTTCCTTTGTGATAATATCCTAAAATAAGTGTGGTATGAGTTATTTAAGTGATTTTAGTTCATAAACAACTCCTATCACAATGTTGAGTTCATAGATCTTTTGAAAAACATACTTTTGATGTTACTTCGTTCTTGGGTCAAATTTAAACGAAAGTATTGTTTTTCTTATAATGTGTTAGGTGACCCATTACTTTTCCTCAAAAATGTATTTACTTTTGGTTTCCATTTCAACAAAATACGTGTTGTTTGGAGTTCGGAGTAAAAGGTTATGGCCATTTTACCAAAGATTGTCTAGCAGTAAAATGTTCCCAGGTATAGAGTACGAATCCTAGTTTCCCACAGTACAACTCATAGTGTGACAGAGTACGAATCTTGGTAGGAGTTGTACTATATGACTAGATGCTCCTCATTTTTCTTCCAGGGAACCACGATCCATACAATGGCATATCACGACTCGTGCTGCCAAATCGTGATATTGAAGCCGAAAAACCTAAACTTTTTTCCCTTTTCTACGAGACCCACTATGAGCCATGGAGTTAAGAACCACAACTTGTGGTCTTGAAGAGTACGACTTGCACTCCTTTGTCAACCCTTTCCAATGAGCAAAAATTACTGCATGACTAAAGGAGAGGCACTCTATGAGTCATACAGTGCCACTCTATGACTCGTATAGTGGTTTCAACTAGTCTCTAAGTATGTTTAATGAAGAGTATTTTGGGTATTTCCTTTAAATCTTTAGGATAAACCCATGAAGTTTAGGCTTTTAAACATTATAATATAAATACGATAAACACTTAATTCATTAATCTTTTAGGTAAATTAAATCAAGAAAGGGTTTTCCTTCAAACTTCTCCAAAGAGGCATAAACTAGGGTTTTTTCAAAGAGACTGTTGTAGCAGCTTGGTAGTTGATTTTTCATCATAAAATTTCTTCTAATTAGGTACGTAAGCTTTAAAAAAGGACTCCTTTCATACTCATACCGTAAAACCTTTTTCTAAAATAAGGTCTTAAAGATAGAATGCTAGGGTTTTTGTTTAATTCTATAAACTATGAATTCCTGAAGTGAATATTTACGTGATGTTATTGAGTTAGAATTATGATGGTTTAATGATAATTATTTAAATATGAAAGTCCTCATGTGTTAGAATATTTTCATAATTGAAGTAAAATAAAGAAAGAGGTTTTGAGGTAAGATTGATGATTTTTTTTCAAGGTATATTCTTAAAACTTGATATGAGGGTTGAAGAGTCATAATCACTTGACTTTATACATAATTTTTATAATGACTGTGAAGCATGTCTAAGTTGACTAATTGAACTATATTGAGATTTTTTATTATGATTTTAGATTTATTTACAAGGTGAAATTAAAATTTTCTATAAATTCTTAATTGAGATTTGATAGACAGTGTCAACAAATTAACATTTTAGCTCATCATTTGGGCTAGTTGGTTCCATTGAGGGTGTTCCTTTAAGTTAAGAGTGTTGATGAGGGTAGGCATTGAGGTTCCTAACACCCATAACCATGTAGCCAGCGTAGGATTTATTTTGGTACCGCTCAGTTGTACCTAGAGTTTTTAGTTGGATCCACGAGAAAGAGTGTCTCATCCCGTGGCAGGGTATGAGAGACCTTACACTCAAGGCAATATGTGGACTTTGTCTCTCTATGCCTTGAGGTACGTTGGTTATAGACACTCCCAAAGAGAAGCTAAAATTGAATGTTTTGAAAGAAGAAAGTGAAAGCTTGTTACTAACTAAGGCTCTATATTTTGTTAAATACTGATGAGTTAAGCTGTCTTAGGTGAGATTATTTGAGATATGGGCTTTTTAAATATTTTTATTATAAACTACTAAATTTCTTATTTGATTTAGAGATGAAGTTGATATTACTGTTCATGCATGACATAGTACTTATCATTATACTGTATAGCCTATTTTATACCTTCTCACATACTCAATACATGTTTTTTTTGCTGACTTTACTATTGTTGCATGTGTTCCCCATGCAGATTTTTATAACCTTCCCGACGCTCAAGGTTGAGATTGCCTGCATTCTTAGAAGACTAGAAGATTGTTGAGTCCTCACTTGATTTGACAGACCATATGTGGATTTTCTTTTATTTTTATTTTTTTATACAAATCTTGGAAATTAGCTTTATTTATTTATTAATTCATTTAAGAGAGACTAGCCGGTAAACTCTTTGTCTAACAGTCATTTATCTAGCTATTAGAGACTTTCAGACTGAGATGGTTTAAGACTTGAGTTTATATTTTATTTTATTGAGACCATTTTATTTATTATTGTGAGTAGACCATTAAAACTCTAATATTATTGATATTTCTTCTGCTGAGTGGTCTTTGTAGAGTTATGCATGATCCAAGTGGTTTTTTTGACACTGCTAGGGCAACTTAGTGGCTAAGGATTCCTATCATGCCTAGAGGGTGAGCTCCAGGGCGTGACACTCATACTCAAAACCTTATTTTTGTCATGGAAAGTTATTATCTCTTTGATCCATGGTTCAAAACCCAATTTATAATTTTATTAAAGTTGTTATTATGAACTAAATTATGAAGAATTTACATAATTTTAGGATTTTTATCATGATTATCACTTTTTTCCATAAATTTACACCAATAAGAATGTTTAATATGTTAAACCTAGAGTATGAAATGAATCATGGATTTAGCTTATTTAACTTGTTAAATCATATCATTATCATAATGAACATTAGTTTTATGAATTTATATGGACTTAGCAAAACTCATGAAAATTAGCATGATAGTTTATGAAAAAAATAAGGAGCTCAGGCTCAACTATCATTAGTCTTTTTAGGTTATATATGTCATCCAGACGGCAATTAATGATCAGAATTAGACATGATATATAGGTATGCCCAATATGAAAGCTTTTTATGAAAATATGAACATAGTACATTTTTAGGAGGATTATTTAGCACAAAGAGGACTTTAATTTACTATTTAAAGGAGGGTAATGTTCAAGTCCACAAACTGTGTAGCCAACATAAGTTGACTTTTATGGCCTACTTAAGGATCCTTAGCTTAGATAATGAATTAGTTGTGACTGTTGCAGGTGAGGCTGACCTTTTTCAGTATGGGTTTATGAAACCATACTTTTTCCACTATGGATTTATTACCCTGGACTCCATGTTGCTCATAGCATAGTTTATGTCGGTTATTCGGAACTCCCATCTTATGATTTAAGGTTTTAGAACTATAATAGTTGCATGGGCCGAATTCATTATGATGTATTAAATGTTTGTAGAAACATATAATAAGACATATTATTTTTAGATTATAATATATTTGGGTCACTGTACACATTTTATAGATTTATATTTTAATTTTTGCCTTATCTCATGATTAATTTTATGCTTTGATATTAATCATGCTTTAGTTATGTTGCTGCATTATTTTATGAAAATGCAGATACATGTCTTCCATCTTGTCTTCAAGGTTAGCCAATAGATTAGTAGAATAGCTTGGTGAGTCCTCATTGCATCAAGGGCCGAAGTTTTTCATCTTTATTTATTTATTTATTTATTTATTTTATGTTCTAGCCTTATATTGAGAGCTAACTGTACGTTTGTCCTAGAAGTTCACCCATTTCCTAGTAAAGGTTTCAGATATGTACATTTAGTGCATTGAAAATTTGTTTCCTTTACTGTTGGTCACCATATGAAATATTAAGACTTTTATGAGATATCTTCACTATATTTTCTTATTATCTTATTCATAGCGTGCAATGTATGTTTAGCATGTTAACTAGGTGTATGTGCCAAAGGATAGCTTGGACTATCTTGTGGGTCCTGAGCACCATATTTCATTCATGATGTGGACTTGGGAGGGGGGGGGGCGTGTGCTAAACTTGGTATCAAATTTCCTAGGGAATTTTTGAATCACGTTTAGTAGAGTCTCTTTTATAGGTGTGTAGCATACCACACTTAAAAAGTTTCATTTCTTTCATGTCTTCATGATATAGATTCAAACTAAATTTCCTCTAATTCGTGCACTATCCTTTCAGATTGACTATGCCTCCTCGTAAGACAACCTGCTTGTCAAGCTACGAAAGCATCTCATCCTTCTCCAGCCACTCATTCTAATGAAGCATTCAATTGTTTACCCAGGAAGTCACTGCGCAAGTCAACCAGCAAGCCATAATCCCAATAGCCCCAGCTATAGGTACCATTATTTCTAGTGTTCGTGACTTAATTTGAGTTAATTAGATCGAGTTTACTAGTTACAGAGTTGTGAGGATCCCCATAATTTACTTGATGAGACTGTTAAGATATTGGATGTGATGCAGATTAGGATATGAAGCGATTTGAGTTGGCATCCTATCTACTCAGGGATGTGTCTCACCTCTTGTTTAGTCAGTAGAAAGAATGTATGGGTGTATGTTCTTCTCCATCTACTTGGGAAGTATTTTTTTGAATATTTTATGGATAGGTTCTTTCTTAGGTAGGTAAGGGAGGCAAATCTAGAATAATGCATAAACCTGAGGTAGTGTTATATGTATTTGAAGGAATATGGCCTGAAGTTCATGCAAATATTTAAGTTTAAACCTGATATGGTTTCTAATTCTAGGGTTAGTATGAGCAATTATGTTTCTGGTACCAATTATTTTGTAAAGAAAGAATGCAAAATCACTAAATTGATTGGGATACAAATATTTCTAATATTATGGACTATGCTTAATAGATAGAGGAAAATGTTGAAGAAGAGAGAGAGACAAATAAGTGGGAAAGGTTAATCATCCTGATAAGAGTTATCTACAAAATTATGACGAGGATAACATGCCTTTTTCTAAGTATTCATCATCAGCTCCATCATTAGCTAGTTCCCCAGCTTTAACACCCACCTCTTACCAGTTTTTGAACAAGAACCGCTCGGGGTCAAATATCAGGGTATTGTACCTACTAATACCATGAATTTTCCCACTTGTAATCAGTGCAGGAAGAATTATCTATCAAAATGTTTAACCTGCCAGGATGGATGTTTTGGTAGTGACCAGGTAATTCATAGGTATAAGTATTTCCAGTGGGTAGAAAGGGAAGTAGAACACAGTCTTTAACATTAGTAGCTCCTCCATCTTACCGTACTGAGAAGGGTAATACTTCAAGAATTGGTTGTGGACAACACCTGAATTTTTTGTATGTATTAAGATCCCACAAGGACAAAGATGAATCTCCTGATGTTGTGACTAGTATGTTGCGGGTCTTCTCTATTAATTTTTTTTGTTGTTTTAGATAAGGGGTTTGCATTAAATTTTTGTTTAACCTTATATTGATATGAAGTTTGGGGTCTTGTTTAGCTTCTCGAGTCATTTTTGGTCTCTACACTAGTTGGTGATTCCATAGTTGCCAAAAGGTCTATAGGAATTGACCTATTTTAGTTCTTGGGAAACTCACTTCCACAGACCTGAAAAATAGATATGATTGAATTTGATGTCATCCTTGACATGGATTGGTTGCACTCTTGTTATTCCTCAGTTTACTTTAAAACAAAGATAATTTTGTTTTCTTTTTGGATAAATAAATTCTGGAGTGTGGAGCTAGATCCATCGTGCTTAAAGGTTGTTTCATTTCTTACCTCAAGGCATGAGAGATGATCTATAAAGGTTTCATATATCATTTGTTTTGGGTTAAGGGCTATGATTTTGATTGCCCACCCTTATAGTCAGTCCCAACGCTTAGAGATTTTTTTTGCAGTATTTCCTAAAAATCTTATAACATTCCTTTAGAGCAGTAGACTGATTTTGGGATAGAATTTCTTCATATTACAGAACCCATATCTATTCCTCCTTATAGGAGGTTCCAACAGGGTTTATAGAGATCAAGGAGTAGTTAGTAGACCTTCTTGACTAAGGGTTCATTAGGCTCAATGTTTCACCCTAGGGAGACCCTATCTTGTTTATACGAAAGAAGGATAGTTCTTTTCATATTTGTATAGATTACTGAAAATGGGATAAGGTTACCATCATGAATAAGTATCTCATTCCAAGATTCAATGGCATATTTGACAAAATTCAGGGTTCCATTTATGTCTCTAACATAGACCTCATATCTGATTATTATCATCTCAAAGTAAGGGAGTGTTATACTGAAAATATTGTCTTTCAGACTCGTCATGGTCAATTTTTATTCGTGTTCATGTCTTCTGAACTAACTAATGCCCCGACTGCTTCCATGGATTTTATGAACACTGTTCGAAACTTATCTTGATTATTTCATGGTCATATTTATTAATGACATCCTATTCTATTCCAAGTGTGAAGATGATCATGTGAGTCATTAAAAAATAGTCCTTTAGACAATTTTAGACCACCATATGTGATTACTCAGGTTTTCATCCTTCGCATCTCTGCATACTAGATTTAACCAGGACAAACTTAAGTTCCAATATTGAAATAGTTGTTGTAAGACCTTCTAAGATTTAAATATAAGTTAAATTCTGCTCCAGTGTTAACTCTATTAGAAAGTATTGAAGGATTTATGGTTTATTGTGATACTTCGAGTTTTGGTCTTATTTATGTCATTACACAGAATAAGAAAGTTATAGCCTATGATTTTAGACAGGTCAGGTTCATAAGAAGAATTATTTATCTCATTATATTGAGTTGGCAGCTGTGGTCTTTTCCCTGAAGATATGGATACACTATATGTATGGTGATCATATGGATGTATTTACTGATCATAATAGTCCTTACTGTATGTTTTCTTAGAAAGATCTGAACGTTCATCAGAGTAGATGGTTAGAGTTTCTAAGGGTTACAATATGAGTGTGCTTTACCATCCCAGTAAGGCTAATATGCCCTTAGTATACTTTTGGAATGGGATTTTCACTCATGTTGAGGAATGTAAGAAGGGAGTTACCAAGGATATGGATAAGCTTGCACATTTGGGTGTCAGACTAATTGATGCTAATGATGGTGGTATGATGGTGTTGACTACATCAAATAAGTCTTTAGTTTCTTAGGTGAAGGAAAAGTTGGATAGAGATCTAGTTTTGCATTAGTTGAAGGGTGTTGTTGGTAAATAAAAGATAAAGGTTTTCTTCCAAAGGGGAGAAGGTGTTGTTAGATATTAGGGTCGATGTCTTTCTAATATAGATAGGTTAAAAGATAAAGTTTTATCTAAGGATCATAGTTTCGGTACTATATTCATCTAGGTGTTTACAAAATATATGAAGATTTGAGAGAAGTTTATTGGTGGGATGGAATGAAAAAGGACATAGTGAGTTCTTGGCTTAGTATCCTAACTTCCAGCAAGTGAAAGTTGAAAATGAGAAGACATTAGTTAAAATACAGAGAAAAGGGATTCTAACATGGAAATAGGAAGTAAAAATATGGACTTTATTACTGGTTACCATATATTAGGAGGCCACGTGATTCTATTTGGGAAATTGTGGGCCGGATGACCAAATCAGCCTAGTTTTTACCAGTTTATACAAAATTTTATAGAAGAGGAGTATGAAAGGTTGATTTTCCAAAGATGTTTTGTATGTAAGGTGTGCCCTTGGATATCATTTCATACAAGGGTACTCAGTTCCATTCACAATTATGGAGATATTTTCAAAGAGTTTGGGTTCTCAAGTTCACTTTAGCACTGTTTTTCATCCATAGATAGATGTTCAGGATGAGTGGACCATCCATACTCTTGAAGATATTCTAAGAACTTGTACACTTGGCATCAAAGGTAGTTCAGATGACCACCTACCTTCAATAGAGTTTGCATATAACAGTAGATATCACTCTAGTATCTAAATTGTTCCATTTGAGGTCTTATATGGGAGGAGGTATATGTATCCCATTGGATGGTTTGATGTTGGAGATACTCCATCAATAGAACCAAAGTCAGTGTTTGAGGCTACTCAGAATGTTCAACTTAATTGAGAAAGGTTGATGACAAATCAGAGCAACAAAAAGTCATATGCTGATGTTAGTAAGAGGGAGAGAGTTTGATGTAGATAACTAGGCCTATTTGAAGGTTTTTCCCCATGAAGTGTGTGATGTGATTTGGAAAAAAGGAAGATTAGTCCCCGTTATGTAGGCCTATTTCAGTTTCTGAGGAGAGTGGGCTAAGTTTCTATGAGTTGGATCTTCTGGTTGAGCAGTCAATCTAGTGTTCTATGTTTTTCTATTGAAGAAGGGTTGACTGACCCTTCCTTATGTTTTACCATATAGAGAATTAATAACCTTGATTATGAGGAGATACCTATTCAAATTCTAGATAGATAGGTTCGTAGACTCTGGAACAAAGAGGTAGCTTTTGTAAAGGTATTATGGATAAATCAGGATTTTAAAGGAGCCATATGGGTTGCACAAAATATATATTCTTTTAGTTTTGGACCAGTATGAAGTATTTATTCTTGCATTTCATTCTTTAGGTCAGCTATCGTTGCTTCCATGATAATGTTTTTTTCTAATTATGTTCATTCTACTTTTAGTTCAATCTAACCTTGAAAATAATGTATAATTTGATTTAGACCTTGTTTTCATATAAGTACTCATTCAGTCTAACATCTAGTCAAAATTGAGCTTAAAATCAACTCTAGCCTTCATTCAAGAACGAATGGTTCAAAGTGAAAGATATTGTGATACCCCATGCATGTACTAGCCTAAAAGTCTAAAAACTCATCTTGACAATCAAAACTAGAATAGATGTTTTCCCCCAGGAAGACACAATTCAAATCATGACTCTTGGCCTATTTTTGTGGATCCATCTGTCAACTCCTTGGGATTTAGGTCATAGCCTTGTCATTTTGAAGCTCCTGAAAAATAATATTAGTCTAGGATCATGAGTGGAGGTACGACTTATGAATTTGAGTTGCAAGTCATACTGTAAATATGTGGCCCTGGGATCCAGAAATCGTAAACTTTCACCCTTGATGCCATAAGTCACTTGAAGGCCAGTGACGTGGACCTTCGAGTCATACCTAGGACTCTCAGATAATAACCTAAATTTACAGTAAACAAAAATCAGACCCATGACTCAAATCACAAGTCCTAATTCCTCACCACCAGTCATAGTTCCACTTGTAGGGATATTTCATTAACTTTCTTTGACCTCATTACATTCTAATAAGACATTTTAAGCCTTTTTTACCCCTAATATATAATACACACAATTATCTTTTATTTTTTCAACACTTAAAGAAAATTCTCAAGAAAGAAGTCAGAAGGCTTTCTCTAGAACTATGCTTAGGTTTCACCACTACGGTTAATGTTTGCTTTCTACACCAAGATCCACTAAAGAAAATTAATTCCAAATCAGATATGGGGTATCCAATGAGGGTTCCTTCAACTCTTATGCCCCAATTTTGTTTCTTCAAGCAAAGTTATTATTCTTAGATCTAGGGTTTGAAGCTCAACTTATGACTTTATTGAAATTGTTATCATGAACAAATTTATAAAGAATTTACATGATTTTAGAATTCGTAACATTATTATAACTTCTTTCCATAAATTTACACAAATAAGCATGTCTAAACTTATTAAACCAATATTACGACAAGAATCATGGATTTAGCTTATTGAACTTGTGAAATAATATCATGATAATGAATATTCGTTTACGAATTTACCTGGACTTAAGAAAACTCAAAAAAATTAGGATCATACTTTATGAAGGAAAAAAGTGCTCCAGATCAACTAGCATTAGTCTTTGCATGTTAGATATGGAACCCAGCAGACCATCAATAATCAGAATTAGACAGGGTACTTATATGCCCAATATAGTGTCGTTTTATGGAAATATGAGCATAGTGCATTTTGCGAGGATTTTTAGCATCAAAAGGAATTGAATATACTTGTTATAGGTTGGTGATGTTCAAGTACATAAACTATGTAGCCATCATAGATTGACTTATCCTTAGCTTAGATTATGAATTAGTTCTGGTTGTGGCAGATCAGGATGACCTTTTTTGGTTTGGGTCTATGACACTAGAATTTTTTCATTATGGGTTTATAATGGATTTCATGTTTCTCATAGCATGATTTATGTCGGTTATTAGAAACTTTCACCTCATGGTTTAAGGCGTTATAACATAAATAGTTGCATTGATCTAATTCATCATGATTTACTTAAATGTTTTTAGAAACATAGCAGGGGATTATGATTTTGGATTATAGTAGGTTTAGGTCAATACAAATATTTTCCAACTTTATGTTATGATATTATCCTTATCTCATGACTACATTTATGTTTTGGTATTCATCATGTTTTAGTTATATTGTATGCATACACTTTCGTACTAGTATATTAGAAGTGCTGGCCCTACTTTCAAGTAGCATTATTTTATGAAAATGCTGATACAGGGTTTCCATCTCATCCTCGGGTTTAGCCAACTGATTTAGCAGAGCATCTTGGTGAGTCCTCATAACATCTGGGGCCCATGTTGTTCATATTTATTTATTTCTTTATGTTCTAGACTTATATTGAGAGATGACTTGAGGTTTGTCCTACAATTCTCCCTAGTCCTAGTAGAGGTTTTAGACATGTATATTCAGTACATTGATGATTCCACTATTTTTCCTTTATTGTTGTTCACCATATGAAATCTTTTGACTTTTATGAGATACATTCACCAGATTTTCTCGTCTTATCATTCATAGCTTCCGCTGTGTGTTTAGTATGTTAACCAGGTGTATGTGTCAAGTCTAGCTTAAGCTCACTTGAGGGTCCTGAGTGCTGTGTTTCATCCAGGGTGTAAAATCGGTGTGTGACACATAAAAATTTAATATATTATATGCAATATTTTCAGGCCAACTTCTTAAAATATATGCTAGTAATATTTTTTTTGAGGAATATTGAAAATTTTCTGAAGTCCTCATCTAAAATCTGACACCTAATACTACATCAACAATGGGACATCAAAATATAATATCACAAAATGGTATTTCTTAATTCCTACTTATTTTTTAAATAACCAAAATTTGATATCTTAACGTGAAAATTTTAGGAAGAGAAAAAGATAAATGGTCTTCATGATTAATGGAATTGGTATGAATACACTACAAGAAATTAGACCTACGGTAAAAGTTATACTGGAAATAGTTGTACAACCATTACAATAAATAATATATTGTGATGATTATAACCGTTGCATAAGAATCTAATGTTAGTGCTCATGTTTTAATGAATGAAAAAATAAAGAATCATCAAGTTTTTTTATTGAAGCCATTTCCTAGGAGCCTCTACTCTACTTGGAAGTAACTCTTCATTAGTGTTCACAAAGACCAAAGAAGAAGTTGAATACAAAGAAGAATTAACTTAAGTACTTTTTGAGGAAAGAGAAGATCAAATACGTTCAAAACTAAAACCTACATTGAAATAAATGTGTTCATATCAACTTAGAAGTCAAAAAGGTATAGTTCTTTAAAGAAAAAAATGAATATGTAAAATAAAAAATGACCCGTTGAATAAGATTATTTATTAATGGCTGAAAATCTTGAAAGTAATCAAACCTCTTGATTATTCTTAAATATCAATTACCTTTGGTTATTCTAACGGATAGTTCCCACATTTAAATAAGGAACTAGTCTTCAAGTGGATAGGCATTCTTTATAAGTTCTAAACTATTTCTTTCTTCGCTCTACTTTTAACAAGCATTGTAGTTCCTAGTGTTTTACTGTGTATATAAAAAAAAGAGGAGGGATAACTTAAGTGACACATAGCATAAAAAACAAAAGAGTGTATATTGAGTTCTTATACAGGCTCTGTAAAAATTATGAGGCTAAGTTCTTGTGTAGGCTTAGCTGATTTTTACTGTAAGCTAAGTTCTTGATTAGGATTAGTAAGATTTAGGGAATACATTGAGTACATATGTAGTCTCATCAAGTTTGTGAGATCGAGTTCTTATGTAGGTTAATTATTTGTGTAACCATAGTAAAACTGAGTTTTCATAAACTTAGTTGTGTTGTGAAAGAGAAAAATAGTGAAATCCTCTTGCATCCTAAGAGGAATGGATTAAGGCTCATATTGAGCCTTAACTAGTATAATAATATCATGTGTGCCTTTCATTTTCTACACTATATTTACATTTTTTATCCATCAGACTACAACAATAGTCAATTCACTCTGTGTGCCAATCGACTAAGAGAAGAAAAATTTGCAATTCACCATCCTCTTTCACTTTCAATTAGTACCAAAGACTAGTCTCACATTCATTGCTTAATGGAAAGTGAGTAAAGCTTCATTGAAAAAAATCCAATAGTAGAAGTCATGTTACAAAAGGGATTTTCAATATCAAGGATTCCCTATCTAAATAGCTTATACTATGAATAGTAGAAAGCTATAATGAAAATTTACATTCAATCTACTGAGTATGAATCTTGGTTAGTAATTGTAAATTTTCACAACTCAAATTTTGAGTTGTGATGGCATCTACATTTCACTTGTAGATAATTCTAACTCGGGCCCTAAGCAAGTGGTAATGTGCCGGTATCAAGTACTCAATAAGAAAAAACAAAAAGAAGGTGAAGATAAGGAATAAAAATAGAACACAAAAATACACAACTGAACATGACTCCCCAGAACCTGGTATCGTGACTATAAATCATCTAAATAAAAAAGGGTACAAAATACAATTCACCACGGGGAAAACTACAAAATAGCTATCCAGACTCCAAGTGGAAGATCCATAAAGATAGAAGGAAGACTAGCCATCATGAATTCTATCTGCTCACCATATCTCCTTAACAACACCAAGCTAGTTCGTATGATCACGTTTGCCCTAATAACTTGTACTATGACCTGCATCAAGAAAAGGTACAGAATTGTAGCATGAGTAACAAAAAAATGGGCACCCAGTATGCATCATGGACAATTTTGAAAAAGTAATTATAAGTATGGTAAAAAGAGATCAAAAGAAAATAAAGCGGTGGCACAAAATATACAATGGAGAAGGGGTAAGTATAGTAATATCTAGTAAGTGTGCAAGCCGGTCAGCTATTAATGTTTGCAATATCGGCTAACATGTATAAAGGAAAGCCAATAATAAGGTACAACATATAGATTCAGCCCACAAGAAGACCATGAATAAATGTGCATGTACTTGGAGCTACAATATAACCAACACAAAGAAGGACTAATAAGTGAATACAAACCACCAATCAGCTAAGTTAACAATAATTACATCAAGTGAAAAAACAATACCTATTAGAGAATAAAAAGTAAATAAAACTCTATTAGTAAACAAAACCTAGCTGGCACCGTATTCTACCGTTAGGTACATTTAGGCAACCAAGTCCCTGAGGTCTCGAATCACTAGTCGGTCCCCAATATGCTTATTCTTTAGGCATATGTCCTACTTAGCTGACTTGTAGCTTAACTACTTACCCTAGGGATATATCGCTCTACCCGCATGTTCAATGCTGACTCTTAAACATATTGTGGCTGGGGAGAAGTAACACTTACGATGCATATTTTTATACACCGGCTCTGGCCATAGTGAGGTTTGGGAGGGGATTATACTAGTGATTAGAGTTTAGTAGTTATCCCTTGATTTAGGTTGGTAGCTCTAGAGATGATCTTGGTAGACTATTTTTTCTGTGTTTTACCTGAGATGTATGTGTGGTTAGGGAATACATTTCTCTTTATTCCATGGATAGATGGGTACAATTATGATAGATAGTTAGCTTTCTTATGTGATGACATTGTACCTAGCCGAATATGGCTTTGCTGGGTAGTTAGTATCCCAATGTAATGATATCATGCTTTATTCTAGTGTGAGCATGGGAATTGGATTTATCTGACTGAGCTAGGATAGCTTCGTGTTTTCCCCTGTATGGGTGTTACTTGGCCCTTAATGGGTGCCCTCTGGCATTTATGGCATCTTTGATGCATTACTCGTGGCTCTGGATCATAGTTGGTCTAGGAGATAATGTACCTTATAATTAGAGCTTGGTAGTCATCCTATGGATTTCCAGTTAGTAGCCCCAGAATGTTTTATCTCTTTATTGATTTTGTGTTACAGGCATGCATTAAATGTTTTAAAAGATAACTAGATTTTGACAAAGTAATAATTGAGAACTGATTTCATATATACATATATTTTCCATGACTGATCTCTTGAGTAGTATGGAGCTATGTTATGACATCACTGAGACTATTTTCTTGCTGTCACTATGATTTTTTGTAGACTGCCTACACAAAGACAATTAGGTATTATCGATATAGGATTGTATCTACATGGCTAGACTTGAGTTTTCATTGAGCTATGTTAAATAGTCTTAGCCCAAGTTTTGTCAGTATTGCCTTGATGACTATACAAATGGTGGGATTATTACGAGGTTTTTCATATAAGTGTGAGTCGCTCCACGAGCCTTTCCAGTCCAAATCGTTATGCTTAGGAATGATCAACAGCTTGGGGAGGGGTATACGGGGGAGTAGCGATACATGGTTTGAATCTTCCATAGGTATACACAGAGAGGGAGCATGCGAGAACATATTTACTTTTTCAATACCCCTTTTCATTGCATTCCTATGCATTGATTGTACCTTTCGGGAGTTAGGGAGTACCTATTGGCTTACTTGGTTGCCTTGTTGTACCTACCGAATGGGGCTTTGGGAGGGTTTGTTTGCTAGTAGACTTTGTTTTTTCCCTTCTGTCTCTGATTAGTACTATTCATACATTTAACTGTATTTTCTCTTAGCTTAGCTTGTTGATTTTTTTGCACTTTATTATTGGTCCTTCCTTGTACTGGTCCCTTTGGAGCTCCAGATACAAGTCACATTTGGTCATGAGTTTCTTGTGGCCTAGGTTTTGTGTGTTATAACCTATTAGTAACCCTCATTTATACTTGTTAGTTGGTACTACACTCATTGGTAGATGATCCTTCATTGTACTTACTAGCTATTACTGTAGTTATCTTGTTTATGTTGTACATTATATACCCGTCCTTATGCTTACTTTTTCGGTCGACCTATGATGCCTATTGGGTACTCGTTGTTTTGGTACTCATGCTACTCTTCTATATCTCTTTGTGATGCAGATCCTAGTAAGGGCCAGCTTAGAAGATGCAATCATGTGAGATAGCTAGTGAGACTCTAGGAGATTTCGATTAGTTATTGGTATCCTTACAGACCGATTTTTGTTTACCAATTTTTTATCCTAGATGAGTCCGAGATAGCTGTTTTGTGGTTTTTCCCCGTCATTGGTTGTATTTTGTACTTTTTATATATATATGTTCTACAACCATGATACCAGGTCTTGGGAGTTTAGTTGTGTAGTTTCGTGTCCATTTTTACTTCTCCTCCTCATCTCTTTCCCTTTTTCTTTTAGGTTCTTGGTAGTGGCCCACCTCTACTCGATGTGGGGCAGGGTAGGCTTGTCTCTAGGTGAGATATAGATGCCATCATAACTCAATTTTTGGGTTGTGACACTTTTCATATTTATGGGTGGCTAATCTTTCATATCTTAGGGGTGTGCATTGATAGGTTAATGAATGTGATTGAGTATTGATTATTGCTTCTAAATTCAACTTTTTATGGGTCTTCCATTATCATTTTGATTTAAAGCAAGTTATCCTTGTAAACTAAATTTACTTGGTTTTCTACTATTGTTTGAGAAAGAATATCTGAAAGTATGGAAGATAATGGAAGAAAAGACGGATATATTTTCAATTAATAGTTGATGCTAGACATAACTAACTTGATCTAATGAGATTGTTCTACAAAGCGTATGTTGGGGTTATAGAGGATCAAATGTGTAGTGAATTTATGTATTGAAAAATCACTTATTTAGCTAAAATTTTAGCTATCCATAATATTTGTTGATAAGGAAGCATGTTAAACACACCCATTCACTATTTATGGCCCAGTCAAGCACATCCCTAAAACTTACCACTCCTGTAATTATTAAACAGAAAGGCCGTAGTAAATAGTTATACCCTAAGTGAAATTCTGCAATTAAACTTCTAATAAATCCCCCCCCCCTTTTACTTTATGTCGATAAAATATGCAACAAAAGTTAAGTTTGATCACTTGTGGGTCAAATCTCTGATTCTATTCCCTGTGGGATTGACCCCAACTCTTGAGTTGGCTTAATTTATATATAATGATTATCTAACTTTCTAAAAATTGGAAGTGATTTTGAACGTTATCAAAAAAATTTCCATTGCTGGGGACAAAGAATTGTCGATTTCCCTTTTTAGTGTTCCAAGTCATTTTTGCAGTGCATAATTTATAATGTAATTTTTATTATTATTTTTGCCTATTGTAAAGAACAGAGACATGGTCAGTAGCTACAACAGCCAAATCAGTGATGCCTCGTATGGAGGCTATGTGGAAAAAGAGGAAGTCATTGGGTGATTGGCTAGTGCCATCCGCTTGCCTCCCACCAAAGGCTAAGACTCTTCCACATTGCTAGCACAATTCTCCATATACTTCAAATGAAAGGGTTGATCGGTGGAAAGCATCATGAAGACATAAATCACCACCTCAATAATGTTTTGGAGTTTTTCAAACCTTATAACATAACTAACATCTCCCAAGAGTCCATTTGTCTTGGACTTTTTTCCATCTCAGTAATGGAGGGAACTACCGCAGGGATCAATCTCCTCATCGAATGAGTTAACTAAAGCATTTTTTTGAAAGATTCTTCCCATCGGCTAAGATGTTGTAGTGCGGGATAAAATATTGAACTTCCGTCAATCTCCAAGAGAGGAGTTACATAAAGCATGGTTGAAGTGCAAAAAATATTTTGTAATGCCACACCCATGGATTGTCACCTTAAGTTCTTTTGAAAACCTTTTATAGATCATTGGATTTGAAAAACAAAGCACTTGCTAACAACTTAGCTGGTGGATCATTGATGGATCAGTCACTTGGAGTGGCAAAAGATCTACTTGAAAGGATGACTAAGACTAACCACATGTGGCACACTAGAGAGGCCAAGTGGCCATGGGAGATACCTCCACCGATATCTCTAGTGAGAAATGCAAAAGAGTGAGGATCAAGATGAGAACATGGCTAAATTGATCATTCAATTAGACTTTATCACCAAACATGTGATTAGTTCAGGGACAAATAGTATGAAAACGGTCACTACACATGGTGGAGGAAGTCATTACCATGAGGAATAAAATGAGTTGGCATGTTAGGAGGATACTTTCTAGAAAATCAAACAGGGGGTTGCCAACCCAAGCAAAGGTATGGGAATCAAGGTTAGAATGGTGGTTGAGATAGAGGATGTGATAAGAGATGGATAGAAGGTGAATAAGAGGGTTATTGGAGGAATCGAGAAATGAACTAATGGATGGATTGAGGTGATTTTTGGAGAGAAGGTAACTGAGAAAGATAGAGAGAAAGTGGTGAGAGTTAATCACATGGAAAGGTGCTCATTTTCTTTTTAACGTTGTGTGGAGACACGGTTGAAGGATACAACATTGTCGTGATGGGCCCGGTCAACAGTGATTTTGGGTCCAAAATGAGTCCAAGCTTGGACTGAAGTTACTCAACAAATGGGTCCAAGATTGGTTAAAACGGGTTTGTGAGAATAATCAGATTGGACTTGAAAAATAGTCAAACTAATACTAAATTTGGATTGAGATGAACAGGACCCTTCAAATAATTAATTGAGCTTTCTATTAAAAGTCAAAAATAATGATTTTGCATAGTATTTATTTTTGACACAAAATCATTATTTTTGACTTAATTAAAGTAGCTTTGCAAATAATAGCCACACTTAAATCAAGCCTGACATAATTTTTTTGGAATTATTTAATTTTTTTATAAAATAATATACATCTATATTAGACATGTAATTTAACTTTAAAGACTACCCTTGTGATTCATCTTGAGAAAGTATTTCTTCATTCATGCAAATTCATTATGGAAATTTGTTTTAAGACTGAAAGCTCGATAATTATTTAAGAAATTGAGGTCAATGTCAGCAACTGCCAGTTGAACAAGGCCACCATCAAGAATAAGTATCTCATCCCCAGGATTGATGACCTATTCAACCAGCTTCGGGGTGCCAGCTTCTTTTCCAAAATAGACCTTAGATCCGGCTATCACAGCTCAAAGTCTAAGAATGTGACATTCCGAAGATACCTTTAGGAAATGGTATGGTCACGTTAAGTTGTGGTTATATCTTTTGGACTAACAAATGCTCCTGCAACTTTTATGGATCTTATGAACTGGGTGTTCAAGCAATATTTGAACATGTTCGTGATTGTGTTCATAGATAACATTCTAATATACTCCAAGGGTGAGTCAGAGCATGCAGACCATTTGAGAGTTGTTTTGCATACCCTTCAGGACAGACAACTTTATGCCGGTTGAGGTCATTTGCCTTCCTAGGCCATATAATTTCAGGTGAAGGTATTCAAGTAGATTCGCAGAAAATAGAGACGGTAAAGAACTGGTCTAGGTTCACTTCTCCTTCTGATATTTAGAGTTTTTTTTATTTACCTGGTTATTAGAGAAGGTTCATTGAAGGTTTTTCCTCTATTGATTCACCCTTAACCAAGTTGACTCAAAAGAAAGTTAAGTTTAAGTGGTCTGATAATCGTGAGAGAAGCTTCTAGAAATTAAAAGATAAGTGGACTTCAGCATCAGTATTAACTTCGTCAGAGGCTGAAGTGGTTTACTATGATGCTTTCAGAGTTGGGATTGGTTAGTGGGACTGAGCATTCCGACTGACAAGAAGAAAGGTGCAACGTTTGTGTTTTGATGCAATATGGTAAGGTGATATCATATACATCCAGGCAGCTTAAGAGTCATGAGAAAAATTACCCAACCCATGACGTTAAGTTGGTTGCGTTGGTGTTTTCCTTGAAAATCTAGAGACATTGTTTTTGTGTTACTCATATTGATGTATTTAGGGATCACTAGAGTTTGCAGTATGTGTTCACCCAGGAGGAGTTAAATCTCCATCAAAGAAGATGGTTAGAACTCTTAAAAGATTATAATATGAGGTGTTTTACCATCCCGATAAAGTGAATATAGTGGTTGATGCCTTGAGTAGATTGTCTATGGATAGTGTGGCCCATGTGGAGGATGAGAAGAAGAAGTTGGTCCAGGATGTGCACCGGCTTGATGAAGCTTAAGGAAGTTGTTCTTACAAAGTAGGCTGAGGCTTTCTACAAGGGGGAGATGGTATGCTTCGCTATCAGGATCGGTTGTGTGTTAACGATGTTGATGAGCTGCGTTCGAGAATTCTGATAGAATCCCATAGTTTCAGATATTTGATTTATCCAGGTTCCACCAAGATGTACAGAGACTTGAGAGAATTCTATTGGTGGAATAGTATAAAGACAGATATATTAAATTTTATTGCTAGTGTCCTGACTTTCAGCGCCTGA
>JBDJHY010189377.1:0-11886 GCA_039654485.1 Withania somnifera
GCTCAAGGTTTTATCGAGGATCGGCTTGAACTCTTGAAAGGAGTGAGTGGTGCTTTTAGGCCAGGAGTTTTGACAGCTCTAATGGGAGTTAGTGGAGCTGGTAAGACCACACTTATGGATGTCTTAGCTGGTAGAAAAACCGGTGGATATATTGAAGGAACCATCAGTATATCAGGGTACCTAAAGAAGCAAGAAACGTTTGCTCGGATAGCAGGCTACTGTGAGCAGACTGACATTCACTCACCTCATGTTACAGTATACGAATCATTGCAGTATTCTGCTTGGCTTCGACTGCCTCGTGAAGTTGATACTGAAACCCGAAAGGTGAATCAGTCTGGAATTTGGATACTAAGATTGCTAATAGAACTTGAAAGTGGAATTTATATTAAAATGTATCATTGCAGATGTTCATTGAAGAGGTCATGGAACTGGTAGAGCTAACCCCTTTGGGAGAAGCACTTGTTGGATTGCCTGGAGTAAATGGTCTTTCAACTGAACAACGAAAACGACTTACAGTTGCAGTTGAACTTGTTGCCAACCC
Source organism: Withania somnifera (assembly GCA_039654485.1). Taxonomy (NCBI): domain Eukaryota; kingdom Viridiplantae; phylum Streptophyta; class Magnoliopsida; order Solanales; family Solanaceae; genus Withania; species Withania somnifera. The sequence continues at coordinate 542 of JBDJHY010189377.1, forward strand.
TTCTATTATATTCATGGACGAGCCAACCTCTGGATTAGATGCTAGAGCAGCTGCAATAGTGATGAGAACAGTTCGAAATACTGTAGATACAGGTCGAACAGTAGTATGCACCATCCATCAGCCTAGCATTGACATATTTGATGCTTTCGATGAGGTGAGCAACAATTCATGTTCCAAAATTTTCCAGTTAAGCCTAATTTGTTTAGATCAAAAAGATTCTCATTCTAATAATGAATTGCAGCTCCTACTCCTGAAACGAGGAGGTGAAGAAATATATGTTGGCCCATTAGGACGCCATTCTTCTCACCTTATTAGGTATTTTGAGGTAAGGAAACTGTTAGGTGATGAAACTGAATTCCTACTATGTTGGCCAAGTATACAAAGTAATGGTTCTTTTCCCATTTGCCTTCAGGGAATCGATGGAGTTCCAAAAATCAAAGATGGTTACAATCCAGCAACATGGATGTTGGAGATTACTTCTGTAGCACAAGAAGCAGCTCTGGGAATAGACTTTACAGAATTGTACAAGAACTCAGAATTGTATAGGTATGAATCTTGCGTTGAACGCGATTATATTCTACATAACAATCAAATATCTTGTCTTGACTTCTGATGTGGAGTAAATATTCAGGAGAAACAAAGCCTTAATCAAGGAACTAAGTGTGCCAGTCCCAGGTTCAAAAGACCTGTACTTTCAAACTAAGTACTCCCAGTCTTTCTTCACCCAATGCGTGGCTTGCTTCTGGAAACAGCACTGCTCATACTGGAGAAATCCTCCTTACACAGCAGTCAGGCTCATGTTTACATTCTTCATTGCGCTCATGTTTGGAACAATATTTTGGGATCTTGGCTCCAAAAGGCAAACAAAACATGAAATATGTTTCATCTTCAAGATTTTTATTTTTCTCTACATGCTTTTATTCATAAGTATAATGGTTTTGAACCCAATTTCAGGAGAAGGCAACAAGATATTTTGAATGCAGTAGGTTCAATGTATGCTGCTGTTTTGTTTCTTGGTGTACAAAATGCTACTTCAGTACAGCCAGTCATTGCCATTGAGAGGACAGTCTTCTACAGGGAAAGAGCAGCTGGAATGTATTCAGCTCTGCCTTATGCTTTTGGACAGGTAAAGATTTGTATCCATACAAATGATTTAATTATTGTCAAAATCTTTGAGAACCCCTTGATGATTCACAAAATAGATCCAAATGATCACCAAGGCTGTTTATGACCTAAAAAGATTGTCTGTTTTCTCAAGCGTCCAATGTGCATATCATTTAATTCAACTGTTTGGTTCCAATTTGGCCTAAGAGTATCTGAAGGCCTAGTTGGGCGACTTCTTGAGGGTTATAAACTCCACCAGTGTGTTAGGTGACAAAGGTCGACCCAAATTTAGAGTTAGTTAAGTTTAGTTATATATTATACACAAGTGCATCCCTTTTACATAAAAATCGAGTCTGAAATGAAGATAGTAGATAATCCCTTTTACATAAAAATCGAGTCTGAAATGAAGATAGTAGATAAGAACAAGATCCATCAATGCTCTCAAAAGAAGTTAGGATTTTACCATCATGTTAGATTTTGTCTACATTGCTTTGTTATGTCGACAATGGCTATGCTCATCGATTCAATATATTTTGTTATGCAGGTTATGATTGAGCTCCCATACATTTTCATCCAGACGATCATATATGGGGTTATAGTCTATGCCATGATTGGATTTGAATGGACAGTTACCAAGTTCTTTTGGTATCTGTTCTTCATGTACTTCACTTTGTTATACTTCACATTGTACGGAATGATGACAGTAGCTGTTACTCCTAATCACAGCATTGCAGCCATCATTTCATCTGCTTTTTATGCAATATGGAATCTTTTCTGTGGATTTATCGTTCCAAAAACAGTAAGTTTCCTTCTAATTCTTCTTCAAATTGCATTACCCTCAACAGGACATGTTTGAAAATTTTGGACTATGTATGACAGAGGATGCCAGTGTGGTGGAGATGGTACTATTACATTTGCCCAATTTCGTGGACACTATATGGACTAATTGCCTCGCAATTCGGAGACCTACAAGACAAACTGGACACAAATGAGACAGTGGAAGAGTTCATAGAGACTTTCTTCGATTTCAAATTCGATTTTGTGGGATATGTTGCAGTCATACTTGTTGGAATATCAGTTGTTTTTCTCTTCATTTTCGCTTACTCAATCAAAGCATTTAACTTCCAGAAAAGATAGGTTGGTCCAAGTAAAAAGGCCTTTTGTCAAGAAAGTGTGTATAATAGGGCAATAATACAATGTTCCCTCTCTTATGATTTTCTCAATTTTGGCATGAAAGGACTAAAGTTCGAGCCCTCTATATAAGAACAACTTTGTACAGTGATATATATATGGGATTTTTTTTGAGTTCTACACAAGTCTATCCTTCCTATAGAAGATTGCAATTTATGTGCTTCCTGAGTTAAATTTGCAGAAGATTCATCAATATTTTACTTCCTTCCTCGTTTTCCTTTTTTGACCACAAAATGTACTTGGAAGTTGGAAATACACTCATTGATGGGTTTATTAGTAACTTGGTTCGTTCATAAAGTAAGTTATAACTCCACTAAAAACTACCTACAATAAAGGAAAAAGATTTATGCATTCATCAATAAAGTAGGAGTTAAGTGATCAGAGGTGATGTAACTCTTGAATGAAGAGGAGTTACAAGTCTCAACAATATCCTAAATAGGAGGACTTCAGGTCATTCAAAGACAAAAAGCAGATGGCACATAAAGAGTTTCTTTACATAAAGAGTGTAGTTGTTGGAAAAAAACGATTTGCAAGGCTTCACATTGATCTTGTAAGACACTGCTAAGGCAATTGGTGGTAGTGAAATATATTGATCTTAGAAGAAGGTATGTATTATTCCGCATAATCTCCAAGTTTAAATTATTCATTGGTATTCGAGCATGAGATATATGTTTTGATAGACATACTGACTTTCGACTAAACTATCTCCTATATGGGCTGTCAAAATAAACAAGCCATATATCACTACAAAGATATTTCAATAGCTTTCGAAGATATATTATTTGTAAATTCTTGATATTTGATGAAGGAGATATGAGTGTTGAAAATTGTCTTGCCTGGAATTGAAAAAAATTAAAAGGTTCAGTAGGAACGCTAGATTTCAAGCTCGTTTTTATTTCTCTTTCAGGCTTTTGATGCATTCAAGCTATATATCACCGAAAATATTTTTTAAATTTTTTTTCAACTATATATAATTTACAAATTTTTTATATAGCATGAAGGAGATATTTCAATAGCTTTCAAAGATATATTATTTGTAGATTTTTTATATTTGATGAAGGAGCTACGAGTGTTGAAAGTTGTCTGCCTGGAAGTGAAAAAAATTGGAAGGTTAATTAGGAACGCTAGATTTCAAGCTCATTTTTATTTCTCTTTCAGGCTTTTGATGTATTCAAGCTATATATCACAAAAAATATTTTTTTTAAAATCTTTTCAACTATATATAATTTACAAATTTTTTATACAACATGAAGGAGAAATTAGTTTCCAAAGTTGACTGCTCAAAAGGTATAAAAATGTAAAAACTTCAGATTCTGTAACAGAATCATATAAACTTTTGAGAGAATATAACAAAGTTTTTTGTTGGTGTTCTTTAGATCATTTTGAAGTTTTTCATGAGCTTTCTTCTAATATATTACGTGCATGCCTGGCCCACGTTATGGATTAAAACAATCACAAATTTAAATTTCTCTTATGAAAAAAATTGTGATAATATTTTTCTTGAACTAATTCATGAAGATGTATAATTTTCTAATAATAAGATGTGTTGTTCACAATTGCAGTTTAAAAAAGTAATAACTATGACGTTTGACATCATAAAATTCAATGCATCATTGGGGAGTAAGAGGTTTAACAAACCTAAATCATGTAATGGTTGAGCCGACGGGTGAAGGCACCAAACAACATGAGAGAAATCTTGAGGTTTTTCAAGCTTGGAAGAAAAAGAATAACATTGCTTGCATAACGTCATTGAACAATATGGATGATGATCTCATGTGTGAATTTGAATTTTATGAAATGACTCAAGACATGTGTATTGCGCTGAAAGACAAATTTGGTGAAATTTTTGCTATAAAACATAGGAGGTTGACCATCAAGTTTGACACCAATACATTGAGCCCTAACACATCAATGGGGAAACATTTAAGAGAAATGTCAAATATGATATGAGAGCTAAAAACAACTGGTCATAATATTGTTGATGAACAAAACAACAAGTGCAAGTTATTATATAATTTCTTCGTGCTAGTTGGAAATCTATGAAGATTCGTATGACCCATAATGAAAATATCAAGTCTTTTTAAAATATTGAACACCATTTTCTTCTTGAGGATGAGTGTCGTGATTCGTCTAAAATAAATGAGCAAGCTTTTCTAGCTGAATCTGCTGAGTTTTCTAATCCTAAACAAAAGAACACAAACAAGAAGGCAAGAAGGGATCTTGTAAGCCAAGTTAAAAAGAATAAGTCCCAATTTAAGAAGAGAGAGAAATGTGGTGCTAAAAAGTTTCATATGACCAAAATGGAATGTTATTCCTGCTACAAGATGAGTCAGTTTAGAGTAGAATATTATAATACCACGCATTGAAAATCCTCATTTTGCTTATGTATCTAGTACTGCATTAATGACATATGCTAATACTTTATAGACTGTAGACTCTGGAGCTACATACCACATAACAAAATATAGAGGATCATTTTGTTGAATACCGTGACTACCTTCTAGGAGCAGGTGGATTTATATTGGAAATAATACATCAATTGAAGTGAAAGAAATTGAAATATGTGAACTAGAATTTCATCATGGACAATTTATTTTCCTACATGATGTCTTATTATATGTTCCAGACATTCGGAGAAACGTAGTCTCAGTTGTTTTTATTTTTAAATAAAATTTCAGTATAAATTTTCATAACAAGTCTGTTGACATTGTTAATGACACTGAATATTATGGTTATGATTACCTTTTTGATGAGTTTATTTTGGACATAATTTGTGATTTTAATTATACATCTAATAATTAAATTATTTCTTTAACAACAACTCTTATCTTAGATATAAGTACTTTGCATGCTAGATTTGGACATGTAGGTCTTGAAAGAATGAATATGTTGACAAAAGGACTGTTATGGTCCTTAACTAAAATTAAAATGTTAATTTATAAACATTGTCTAGAAGAAAAAATAACTGAAAAATCATTTGGAAAGAAACCCAGAGCTGAGTTGCTATTGCAACTCATTCATTATGGTATATGTAGATCTATGAGTGTGAGGGATAGACATAGAGCCTTATATTTAATTATATACATCAATGATTATACTCGTTATTTTCATATTTATTTGATTTCCCATAAGTCAGAAGCATTGAAATACTTTAGACAATTTATGAATTTGGTTGAGAATCAATTAAATCCAAACATAAAACTTGAAGAACTTCCTGTGGATGTAAGTATCTATCAGATCAATCAAATGATGTTATAGAAAAAGAAATTGTAAGACAGTTAATAATTCTATATGCTTCTCAACAAAATGGAGTAGTTGAGTGAAACAATAGAACTTTGCTTAAAATGGTTAGGCATAAAATGACGCAAGATAACGTGTCAATTTTCTTTTGAGGAGACACATTGATGTCTGTAGTCTTTGTGCTTAATTATGTGCCCTCTAGGTCTGTTGCTTCCACACCCTATAAATCATGGACAGGTAGAAAACCTGACCTAAATATATTATAATCTCGGGGTTTGTAACATATGTGAATGATTTTTCTCCTAAATATGAGAAGTTAGACTAAAGGGGAAAGAAATACAACTTTATTGGATATTCAAAACAATCAAAGAATTATATTTTCGTCAAAAAAATAAAGATTGAAACGAAATAGAGTTTGAGTCACAAATGCCATATTTATAGAAATAATTTTTTCTAGTAAGGGTGATATTGATAGAATTGTGTCATCTTACGAAGCTATGGACCAACAAGAAAATCTTCAAAATCAAAGGAGTGAGGAACAACAACTTGTACTTTCTTCTTCTTATCTAAGTGGGGGAATTACTCATTAATAGGATATTTCCCGAGAGATACAGTTGCATAGGAGTACAAGAGAAAATACTCTCCGTGTTATTTTGATATCGAAGAGGAATCATTGATAGTTACTCCATAAGATAATGAAGATCCTAATTCGATTCAAGAGGCTCTTTTAGGTCGTACTAAGAAAAAACAAATGAAAGAAATGAAATAGGAATGAAATTTATGAGGACAAAACATGTTTGATATTTAGTTGATCTTTCACCAATTCGAAAATAAATTAAAAATAAATGGATTCTCAAAAATTAAAAGAAGGTTGAGGGTTCAACTGAATGCTACAAAGTGTGTTTGATGGCTAAAGGGACACATAATAAGAGGGTATTATTTATGGTAATACCTTTTCACCTGTTGTAAGATTTAAATCTATTAGACTAATTCTGGTTGTAATTGCAAGTATAAACTTGGACTTACATATAAACGGAGAACTAGATAAAGATATTTATATGGAATAATCATTAGGTTTCATCCTATATGGTCAAGAGTGCAAAGTTTACAAGCTTAAAAAGTCTATTTATGGACTCAAACAATTACTTAGGCATTGGTACTTAAGATTTCACTGAGCTTCTTATGACTTTAATATAATCGATGAATACCATAGTATGTATATTAAGCAGTTTGAAATTGATGAAATATTATCCATTTATGTGGACGATATACTATTAGCTAAAAATAGTCTTACTTTTGTAAAGATTATAAAGGATTATTTGTTCCTCAATTTTGAAATGAAGTACATAGGTGAAAAAAAAATACATCCTTGGAGTTAAAATTCATAGAGATCGTTCTAATAGATCTACCACAAGAATGATGTATTGGAAAGATTCTTGTACTATTCAGGATTGAAGAATATAACTAATAAACATACATAGCTAAATGTGAATATTTAAAACTTGAAACATATCCAAAAACTAAAAGTGAAAAAATGTCATGAAAAGGGTCGCATATTCAAGTGAATTGTGGAGTTTAATATATGCAATGTTATGTACACATACCATCATTCCTTATGCAGTGGCTCTTGTAAGCTGTTATCAGTCCAACTCAGGATAAACACATTAGAAAGTTGTTAAGAGAATATTGTGATACTTAAGGAGTACTGCTAATTATATATTATGTTATCAAGGGAGTAAAGTACAACTGGTGAGTTAATTTGATACTGACTTGGTGGAGACTTAGATGAATTTTGGTATGCCTACCATCTTAATAATGGTACTATTTCTTGGAGTAGCAAGAAACAAACATGTATAGATTTGTCAATGATGAAAGTAGAGTTCATTACATGTTTTGCAGAAGTACAAGATAGCTGTGTAGCTAAAGAGGTTCATGAAATACTTAGGGATCAATGGTAGACCTATGAATCAAATGCAACTTTTTTCTGATAGCCAAATAGCTAAGGCTTATACTAAAGAACATAAATAACATATCAAGACTAAGTACATAAATACTAAGTAAAATTCTATTAAAGACATCATAGCATATAAGAAAATCAATTTACAATATATTTGTATGTACAAGATGATAACGGATCCTTTAACAAAGCCAATATCTAGGGATTTTTTTATTAAACATATGATATCTTTAGACTTGCTCATGATATATATGACCTATTTTCTTATTTGAAAATCTTGAATGTGATCTATGACTATTCTTCTTTTAAAATAATACACCGATTTTTCATACATTATTATTGGTCAGCACATTATTAAACTAAAGTACATCATACATGTTGATAGCATTGGACTTATCACACGAGCAAATGCCTTGGGTACTTATGGGAAGCGAACTAAGATAATACATTTGTATAGCGATGACAACTGGGAGGAGTGGGGGAGGAGGGAGATAAGGCGGGGCAGGTAAAGCTCTCAATAGGAAAAGGTAGAGGAAGAATTAAATGGGGCAAGACGGGCCAAGCCAGACCAGGCCAGGCCAGGCCAGGCCAGGCCAGAGAAAGTTTAAATTTAGTAAAAGTATAAATGGGACAGGGCATGATAAGTGATAGAATTTGAATAAAGTAGATCGTATGCAAAAATATTGAAATGACAACTCCCGAAATGTAATTTCTTTGATTCTGTCTTCTTATTAATCTTGTCCTTCTTACTTTTGCTGGAAAGAGATAAACAAATCTTGATGATATATGCATATATATTATATTATATTGAGAATATAAAATTAAAAACTCATTTTAAACTCTTTTGAAAGGTTTATTGATGGATAATATTTTATATTTTATGGTGAACTAAAATATAAATTTGTTTGTTGAATCGATTAATTATCGTTGAACAAATATTGAATTAAATAATATCTTATTGATTCAATTAATGATTTAGTATATTTCTTAGTCAAACTATTCACAAATATTCAGTTGAAATACTTAATAAACACCCTTCTCCATATACATCTGCTTTAATCTGATCATTGCGGTTGATTTGGTTCTTCTAATTATATAGTAATATGTAGTGGTATAATTTTTATGATAACTCGTACTCGTTACAACACATACAAAAGAAACAAATCATGCAATAACAGTCAAAAAGTATCTACTATATAATGCCCTTTAAGAGTAGTTAATTAATTTTTGTTACTACATATTTATTTTCAGAATTTTTTCATCTTCTCCCTTAGCTTATCGTCAATTTTCATTTAATGTAGCATGTAAGTTTTCTTTTACAAATCATGAGCACTAAATCACTTTAAAATTAAATAAAATATTTCAAAATAAAGAATTAAGTGAAAAATCAAATAAAAAAGTGATTAAATAAGGCAGGGCAGGGCGGGGCGGGGCAGGGCAGGGCTTAGTAGGAAAAGGTAGGGCAGGGAAAATTTTCAAATATACTAAATGGGGTAGGTTAGGTCAAAATATTAGCCAGTCAAGACTTTCCCTACCCTTCCCTGCTCTATTACATCTGCCATCCCTATATTTGTGTGCTAAAAAAAACAGCTAATAGAAGTGGAATTTGAGTAAGAACACACTTTTAATGTCATCCCAATAAAGACTGAGATGAGATCCAAAAAAAATATGAATAAAAGGAACAAGATTATGGATTCACACTATTCATAATACATGTATCTAGATGTGAGATCCCATCTAAAAAACCAGTAGAGTGATAGAACAGGTCAAGTAAATGGTTTACTTTGATCAATATATTGTCACGATAAAAAATTAGGTCATTATTATGCCTACCACAACCCTTAGGTTGGCTAGACAACCCCAAGGTACTAAAAAATATATACAATAAAGAAAGTAGGAGATAGTAAGTACAAATACAAAATATACAATCAAGAATAAAGGATATATATAAAAGACATAATATATAATACTATTCAACCCCGAACTTGGTGTTACCACCACAAGATCATCTAGGGTACATGAGTGGTACTACGCTAGTACAGCTGTCCAAATATACACAAGATAAAGATAGTAAATAAAGAGGGAAAAAGGGTAAGCCTTTGTACGATAAAGCTTAATGCATATCTGAATCAGTAACCACAACGAGCAAGTAGAATCAATGCAGATAACTCGTGCTAGGAGTTGCATCAGTAAAAGATGTAGAAGTGTAGAATGAGTACCAAAACAGTGGTACCAAACATCCATCATACACTAACCAGGAACAAGTAAGAAACAAATGTGATACAGTGCAAATGTAAAGTAAGGTTAGGTAAAAAAGGTTAGAAAGAGAACAACATGTCAGATCCAAATGAAAAGAAAGTATAAGAAAGTCAGAGAATATAAGTAAGTCTTCTAGAAAAACCAGGTAATAATCTAACTAGATATTACAATTGAACTATCACGAAAAGCTCATTAATAAGATCTAACTAGAACATAACCAAGCTCGCATAATCCAGAAGCAACACAATTCATAAGTAACAAGTACTAGAGGATAATTAGATAAACAAGGTTCTAAAAATCTAAGGTATACCATAATTTAATAGAGAATATAATAATAATTGTAATACATAAAAATATAAGTGAACGACGAGATTATGATGCAATATGTGGCTAAAGCACCAAAAGAAATCTCTAAAATTTGATCTGGAGTTATGTTCCCCACAAGACACTAGATAATACGCCAAGTTCCTTCTTAATAAGAAAAGTAAATAATACCCAGATTCACTCTCGACAGATCGATTAACAAGTCCCTTAATAAGATAGAAAAATTAAGTGAAACCTCAAGTCTAGTTTATATCAATAGTTCAATCCTTTTTCTTGGAATCAAAATTAGTGATAAAAATAATCCATTCTCTCAAACATACATATTAGTATAAATTAGTACACTTCCTCTGATGTTCCAAGAAAACCAATAGAAAATAGTACATGCTCCTCAAAGGTCCAAAATTAGTCAACATGTGGTACAACTTTCCCTTTTTAAAAATAAAAAATCAATGTTTTTTGTATCAAAACCATACTATGATCTATGAATATATGTGTATGAATGAGAATTATTAGATAATATATATATAATAAGAACTCAAACAGGAAAATTTTGGCCTTAAGTAAAATGGAAAAACCATAATTTTTCACAAACTCAAAAAGAAGACACCGAAACACGAACTTAAGGTCTATCTAGACTTTATTCGGTATTCTGGAGCTAATGAAACCATCAAAATTTGATTCCGAGATTGTCTTAAAGGAAAGTTGACTTTAGTTAATGAGTACTTAGTTTTAGGCTCTAAAATAGGCAAATTAGAGATAATTATCATCCGAGCCACTAGAGAACTGAACTACCTATCTTAGCAAGTCATAAATGACTTAGGAAAAATAATGGAAAGCTCTTGAATGCAAAGCGTTGTGTAATTCTCATAAATGACCGAGAGGGTTATTACAATATCCACTACTAAAAGGACTTTCGTCCCTGAAAGTCAAGTGAAAGTAGGAATTAAATAGGGGGAGAAGTACCTGATGTCTCAAACAGCTGTGGATACTGCTTTGGCATCTCACTCTCGATCTCCCAAGTAGCCTCCTCTACCATAAAGTGCTCCCACTACACCCTAACAACCGAAACCTCACAAGTTATCAACTTTCTATCATCCTTAGCCAATACTGCTATTTTCTCATCCAAATGCACCTAGTCCTATCGGATAAAATGAGACTCATCTGGAATATACCACTGAAATATCAAAACATCAAAGACTGGGTGAATGGATGAAAACATAGGAGGCAAAGCCAAGCGGTGGGAAACATCACCAACTTTCTCCAAAATCTC
>JBDJHY010189406.1:0-11886 GCA_039654485.1 Withania somnifera
CAGGTCTACAATATGGTTCTTTATCCATGTCTGAGTATGAAGCAGGATTTCAAGAGTTTGATAGACGTACATATTTGGTCTTCCATTTCGAGTATGAGAAGACCTAGAGTTTTTTTGTGGATTGATTCTGTTCCTCCGTATAGAAATTGCACTTATGGTAGGAGTGGGCCGATTTTTCACTCAGGTTGCTGGTCATACGAGGTTGATTGAGAGCCAACATCATGAGTCATATAGATGTGGTGATCAGAGGTCCCATCCCGCGAGTGATTCCATTGATAGTGTGTTAGGATATGGGGTTCATCTTATTTGGAAAATTCAGATAGTTCCATAGACTTTAGATAGGTATCAACATGATTTTATTGGACAGAGTCCTAGATCGACAAGGATTTGTACCTCATTGAGTGCAGCAAGCCGTGGCGGTCATATGGATTCACCTAGCTTGCCTTGTTGGGTTGGGCTATATAGACATGTTATGTCTATAGAGCTATGGGTCACATTGTTGTAGATTACACACCACTAGGGTTGGTTCTAAGTCCTTCTAAGGCCGTGAGGTTTCATCGTCAATGTTAGCAGTTAAAATTGTGCATAGAATATGGTGCCCCAGATCATCATTATGGGTATTTCCATCATATTTGGTTGTGTTATTAGTGTGAGTTTTCTTATCACTTTGCCAAAAAGTGCCTCAGTATTGAGCAGATCAACCATCAGCCTATCTCGATCAGAGTCCTCATGATGCCTCAGTCGTTGCAGCCTCAAGTTTGATTTTTAGTTTATTTTTTGGATAGCCTTAGATTTATTTAACTTTTGTATCTAGTACCCATACCTATCTTCTTATGTTTCCCTTTATTTGTTGAGGTCAGGCTTATATGCCCTTATTTGGCTTCTATGCTTATGTTACCTTCTGTTTTAGCTCATTGTCGTTTTCTTTATGATTGGATTTTCTTTTGAGATGTTATTATTGATGTTATTTATTGCTACCTTAGTACTTTATTTATCAGTAGTGGAGTGTTATTAGATCCTATTGGTTTGCTATTGAGGAGTTTGATATTTGAGCAGTGATATTCTTGATAGATGGGTTAACCATAGATATTGTGCGCATAGTCGGGCTACCCTATCCTTTGTTCATTTCTAGACTATAATGTCGAATCCGTACATTGAGATTTGCTTAGTATGTTTCCAGTTGCATTTGAGATTCTTTAGCCATGTATCATCTGGGACTTAACTAGTCTCTTAGGCTAGGAGATTAGTTCTATGAGAATGTTGGTCTTTATTATCTTTTCCCCATGATATTAGCTTTGATGCTTCATCCCTTATTTGTTTTCTGTGTCCGTTAAGTTGTACTGGTGTTTCCCTGACCCCCCTTTTTAAGCGAGAGTTATTTTTGCGGGTATTTATGATTGATTTAAGCTATGTTCAATCCTTTGTGTTATCTAATTTTTGTTGAGTTGAAAGGATTTGAGGTTAAGTTTTAAAATCTATTGAGTGGTTATCGGGATTCGTGGTAGATCTATTCTTATGCTCTCCCTGGGTTAATTCTTTAGTAGTGGATCAAGGGAGTCAATTCTAGTGTTTTGTCCCTAATATTTTGATGTTTTAGTGGATTTAAGTTAGCCATCATATGGTTGGAAGGGATTCGGTTGTCAGTTTAGGTTAACTTATTCGGTTTCACTTGAGTGTGGATTTTTATATTTTTTTTGTGCCTGTGTAATATTTGGATATTGAGCGGAGACCTTCTCATGACTTATTTTTGTTTTTTAGAGTAGCATAACAGAAGTAGTACTGTGATGTGTTGGTATGTTGTGGTCTGGTTGGGGTTAGCCTTTTACTTTCTCATTCATGAGTTTTCATACGGGATAGTGTGGTTTGGATAGCCTTTTTGGGTATTTCTTAAGTTGCGTGATCACTATCTTGTGTACTACTAATATTTACTTTACTCCATGGATTGGATATAAGTTGGGTTATTCAGTTATGGATTTTGGTTGTGCGGTGTTGTTTCGTTGATTCCGGTATTGACTCACTTAGTCTGGAACTGATATATGTGGCATTGTTGCTGTGAGATAATTGAGATAATATTGATATTCTTATCTTGGTGCTTGTATTGACTTAGCCTTTACGTTTTGATCCGTGGTGGATATAGGTTAGTATAGGGGTCTTTCAACTTTAGCCCATGTTTCTTAGAACCCTATAAATAAACCTATCATTTGGTTACATCGGATGTACCTTTTCTATTATGGGTGGGTTTGTGTATTTAGGATGAAGGTGAGTAATGATGGACTCCTTTTACCAACCTAATGTACAACTAGTGGGAAATTCCACGTAAAGTTCTCCATCAAGATCGAGTTATTTCATTTTATATTATAAGACCTCTATTGCTCAAAGGGGCTGTTACTTTTTATGTTACCAATTTATTGTTGGGTTGTTTATTTTATGGTTATTGGTTTGTTTTCTCCTACTGGTTAGGTTTCTTCTATCTTGGATGAGTAGTCTAAGTTACTTAGTAAGTGGGGTTGATTTTCTATGATATTTTTGGTTATGTGAGTTGGGTTGATTTCATATGATATTGTTGGTTATTGTGTCAAACCCTAGTTTGTAGTTTTGTTACTAGTTTTGAAGTTTTGGTTACAGGTTAAGGTTGTGTTTCTATATTAGGTGACCCAAATTATTCTCTTACCATACTTGTTTTGGGTGATGATTATTATTCGAGTACAGTGTTCTAGTGGTGTAGACTTGTTATGGTTAGCATTTGCTGATTTTCTATCAGATATGGTGTGGGTTTAGGTTTGAGTTGCAGATTGTGGATTGGTTGGTGATTTCTAGTTTTGCGCTTGGTTGGTATGATTTGATGTTTGGTCCCTATTTTCATATAGAACTTCATTCTTATTTCTTCTTGGGTTGGCTACATTTAGATTATATCTTTTATTAATGGATCATTTAGTAATGAGTTGGTCCTGTCTCGATAATGCTTTTGGAATTTATACATGAGCCTATTATCATTCTAGTTTGGAGGTTTTGAGAAATAGGTGATTTTTTAGTTCTGGAAGTTGAGGCCCCATGGATGTTTTCCCTTGGCGTGGGAAGACTTTTGATTAGATGAGAAGGTCATTTATGGTTGGTTTTATCCTATATTGGAGTTCGATGCCTTCTTTTCCCTTTTCTTCGGACTTTTAGGGATGAAAGTCTTTTGAGTAGTGGATGTTGTAATGACCCTTCTGTTCTTTTCTGTGTTTTTTCAGTTTCTTGCATCTCAGAGCTTTCGTGTAGGAGCCCTAGGCCATTTATAACTTATCGAGACCCGTGGTTTGGTTACTGAATCTTTGGTCTAGTTTTTATATCCTTTTCCATGCTTTAAGGCCTTAACTTTTGATATTATTGACACCGATCAACATTCCTTGAAAAAATTCTCGGAATTGAATTTTGAAAGCTCTGTTAATTTTGGGATGTCGATTTTTAGTCTAGAAGAACTCTTGGCTCGTGTCATAAGCCTTCGTTGTCAGTGTATCTCATTTTACATGTTTATGAGCTTTTGAACTCGTAAATGTTACTTAAGTATTTATCTTGTGATTAGAGCCTCTGATTGGAAATTCGACTACTCCATTAGCTCAGGCATTTTCGAGTCTGGGTTAGGTGCTAAACCCATTTTGAATACTTGGTTGGAATTTATGTAATTTAGGTCGAGGGTTGATTTGAGTCAAAAATTAATCAAAACAATCCTGAATTGAAATTTTGTCTGCACCTTTGAATCTGGAATGTTGTTTTTGTGCAACTTTCATATTTTATTTGTGTTCATCGGGTTTCAAACCCATCCTCAATTATTGTTTAAAGTTCCAAATTCTTGCTGAAATTATTGTTGTCAACTTGTGCAATTTTACCTTTGCGGTCACGGACCCCTTGGTCGCAATTGCATTGTACTATTTTCCTAGGATTTCGCGATCGGGGCCTTAGCTTTGCTATCGTGGTGACTTGACCAGCCCCATTGACCCTCCTTTACTCTTTCCAATCATGGATTCATCAACACAATCGCGATGCAAGATGATTTTTCCCCATCGCGACACCCTATCTTGACCCTTCGTGAACGTGATGAATAATGTCGCAATCGTGCTGCACTGTTCACTTGCATTATAAATAGTCCAAAACTCAATTTTCTTCATCATTTAACTTCCAAACGCCTTTGTTGAGCATAAAAAGTCCTTAGGCCTTTTAGGAGCGATTAGGTGACGTTGGAAACTTAAATTCTTCAATTCCCAATCAATTATTGGTAAGTTTCCATTTTAATTTCTTCAAATTTCACCCCTATTTTTTCAAATTCTTCAAATATGTTCTTCACTTTATATCATCAATTCAAGATTTTTTCTTACTCGATTTAGCTTTAAATTCTGAATAGGAGTTTCCTACGATGTGGGAAACATTATCATACAATTTTTTTGGAGTTTGGGTTTTCAGGCCTGTAAGACCGTTTTGATTTATATAGTGACCCCAGTTATATTCGTAGCTTTATGGGTATCATCGAACTAGCATTAAAGTGTAGATTATTATTTGCTATTTTCATGGTCGTTCAAGGTTATTTGCACATTTTTTGACATTTAGAGCAATTCAGACATTTTCTACGCTTTATTTTCGAGCTTATCTTCGAAGAATAGGTAGGCTACGACTTACGATCCTAGACTTGGCTTAGATGAGAAATAATGATACAATCTAGAATCCTTGGGTTGGGAAATTTAGGTTGGTATCCTTGACCTTGTCCACTTCTTTAGTCGATTCTTGATTATGTATTTGGTGTTGTATTATTATTATAGATACCTTGTGGTCGTCAATGACTCTGAAACGTAGTACGATGGGATTATTGGGAATTTCTATAAGTCTCGTACATCGATATGGTAGGTTATGCTTGCCGTAGAGATTCCGAGATTGTGCAGGGCAGTCAGGACATTCTTTGATCCTTTATTGTGATTGTGCTCATATCATTAATGCATGTCATCATCATGTTACAGATATTTTATGGGATGGTTTCCACTGTTTATGGCCAATATCTCCACATTGTTAATTATGAAACCTTTCAAGTCCTGAAAAGCCTGATTTGGGATATTGATGACTTGCATTTCTTTAAGCTTTTGGTAATTAAAATGAGAAAAAATATTTTAATATGATCACAGAGATTTTGATATTACTGTCTAATTTTGATATGAAAATTACTTTTAAGAGGAATTTTTACTATAATAAACTATTTTATGATTTTCTTAAGCTATTCTAAGACCTAATTGTCGATTGGGCGCCCGCTATTATTGTCTTAGTCCAAGGCTTAAAACCTGGTACCAGATACATGACCTTGCTAGCACTTATATCTTCGGCCCGATGTCGGAAGCTGGGTATCAGCCATTGTCTAATTTATTCCCAGAAGGAGTTGGCATGGATTATGTGTTTTCTACCCATTTTAGACACGCTATGTCTGGGGAACTGATACCTGAGTCAATAGAGATATATGGTCTAATTATCATATTCAGTCATGAGTGACTGTTATGAAAGTAATGTTTAGTAAGCTGGTTTTGACCCACCATGGATCCTATAAGCCTGGCTCAAGTAAGTGACGAC
This sequence comes from Withania somnifera, assembly GCA_039654485.1. Lineage (NCBI taxonomy): Eukaryota > Viridiplantae > Streptophyta > Magnoliopsida > Solanales > Solanaceae > Withania > Withania somnifera. Next base: position 5,587 of record JBDJHY010189406.1, read on the forward strand.
CAGTGGAGAGGCATACGGTGGAGGATTAGGTACGTGAATAGTTCCTTTCATTTGTTCCTGCCTATTATTCTTATGTCCTAATATGGCGGAGAAGCATACACCTGCGTTTGCATAGTCATGTCTTTGATAATTTCCGCACTTATTTTCTTGGATGATACTTTCCACTGGTGTGATAAAGTGCTAGTGGTTGAGTTGACTAATTGTTTTCTATTTATTTATTTATTTTCTACCTCTGATTTATGACTGTTACTTGGTATACTTTTGGATAGTAGATGCTTTTTATTCGTGGGTTTTATTTGATTATGCCTTTTTCCTTAGTCCTTTATTGAGGTCATCGATATACCGACTTCATTTATTCTCTTTATTCAATTATCAATTGCAAGGACTCAGGTATGTCTTCACCTCTTTAGTTGAGTTCTTCCGTTACTGTTGTTAGCTAACTCCATTAATTTCCCCTTGTTTACTTCATTTATATTTAGCTAGCATTACTTGCCTATACTTGTACTCATTGATTTTTTTGACTACTTTCTTCTTTATATATTATTTACTGGTTTTATTTTGTATATGAGCCCGGTCGGCCTAGCCTACTGGGTACCTATTTTTTTGGTACTCATACACCACTTCTGCATCTTTTTGGTGTAGACCCAAGTATGCTTGTTCGCTACTGATTCCTGATAGTGTTGATTATCCTAATTTAAGGTAGATAATGGCTTCTGGCATTCGAAGCTTTCTTTTACCACTCTTTATCTTCCATTTCTATCATTTGTACTATTGTAGATAGACATTACATTTTCAGTTTAGACATTGTATTTATTCTCTTATAGGCTAATGTACTAGTTTACCAGGTTTCGGGGATATCTTTTACTGTACTTGATTTTCGTGTTTTTGATTTTTATTTATACTAGTATATTTGCATTTATCTATTCCTTTTTCTTTGCATACTTGTTTGGTGGTCATCCTACAGTGGGATTTAGGTTCCCTTATGACCTAAGAAATCGGGTCATGAAATTTTCAACTTATTTTAGACTTACACCTATCCCTGTCCCTTATTTTATGTCCTGTCTTATGTTTTTAGTTTACTATTCTAGCTTTGTATTCTTGTTAGATGATTCTCCTACGGTAGGATGTAAACGCCCTCGTAACCTGAGAAAATAGGTCGTGACAACCCATTATCTTCCTATAGTCAATACACATAACATGGAAACATCTTTCTTCTTGACAAAAAGAACAGGAGTACCCCCACAGTGGAACACTAGGCCGAACGAATCACTTATTTAACAAATACTAAAGATGTCATAATATCTCTTAGTTCTGCGGGTACCATCCAATAAGGAGAAATAGAAATGGGCTTGTTCCTAGATCTAACCCAATACCAAAATCAATATCTCTCGTAGGCGGTAGGACAAGAAGGTCAGTCATAAACACATCAACAAACTCACTAACCATATGTACCGACTTAGGAAATGAAATATCAACACTGACATATCTATTATAAAACAATATGAAACTAATCGTCTTATTGAAGGCATGAAATGATCCCCAATGGTATGCAACTTGTCGATCTTTGCCACATGGCTGGGGATGCACTGGGAACAGCTAAGGTAATGGTGTTAGAATAATAATCCATGACCACATAATTAAGGGATAACCATTCCATGCCTAGTATAATATCAAAATCAACCATATCTCACAAATCAAATCATCCCAAGTATTATAATTTGTTATGGTCATATAACAAGATCTCAAAATATGATTCACTACTAAAGAATACCTACTAGGTAGAAACAGATAATGGCATAGGCAACGACTAACTAGATAATCTCAAACATGGAGCATAATATGAAGACACATACGATCATGTATAGCCTAGATCAAATAAAGTTAAAGTGCGCTAAAAACACATAGAAATGGTACCTTTGACAACTATATCTGAGGCCTCCACATGTTGTCTACTAGGAACTCCATAAAAATAATAACAATCTCCATCCATATCCACCTTCTCGACTTCTTCCCCTTCTACTCTAAGGAGAACCTCTGGATGGAGCACCACAACCTATGCCTAGAGGTGTTACTACCCTAATAGATTGAATTGGTATATGGGATGGTGCAGTTGGAGGCTAAGCAATGGTTTAAATAATTTCTTATTAAGGGAAATCTCTAGCAATATGACCCATGGAACATAAAAATTCCCTAATCGGGTGAGAAGAACTATTTGAACAAGTATGGCCACCATATCCTAAACAACCTAAAGTAGTACCCCTTGAACACTGGATGGATGACTGGCTCTCCAACCCAACACTTTGTGAACTACTATTACAACTCTAGAGTGAATCCTAAACAAGGCCTTTGGAATATCCTTAATGCTGATGTTGTGATGATCCTCTACTTTAAGAACCTGAACCTCTACCTCCAATTCAAGATCCACTAAACCTGTCATGATAACGGGGCGTCTTCTCATCTCTACCTTGACTCTCACAGTAAAGGCCCTCCATTGTATGGGCATGCTCTAATACTAATGAAAAGATTCCTTAGTGGCAACAAGAATCCCTAAAGTCTAACGGATCTTAGGATAGAAACCCACATATAATGACGGATCGTTTCCTTCTCGGTAGATATCAAACTAGCCCCATACTCAGATAAATAATGGTACTAGTCCTCATACTCAGTCACAGACATAGAACCCTATTAAATATTAATAAACTCGTCCCTCATCCTATGCAGATCCATATAGGATATGTATCTTTCAAAGAAGCATCCAGTATGCACTCCAAGTAAGAGGAAGAGGATCACCGGACCTAGTAGTAGAAAAAGACCTCTAACACTGCTTGGCTAGGCCACTTATTTGATAAGTAGTAAACTACACCCCTATGCAAATCCAATAAGTTAAGGTTATGTAAACCCTATTGACATATTTATATGATTCCCATGGCATCCTATTCGGGGTGCTATGAATCTGAGAGGGTCTAGCCTCAAATATCTTCCTAAGTGATACGAGTACGAAAAGTACCAATCATGCTAACGAGGGGATCCAAGCTATAGACGGCATGAAGGTACTAAATGGGAATAAAAAATGCATAGTTAGGTGCAAAGGACGGTGTTCTCAAGTTTGAAAGATAGATTGGGCATGATGGAAGACTTCAAGGGCTTGAGTTGATGAGATCCAAACTTGAGGGGTCAATGTGACAACTTCAAGACTTGAAGGATTATTTTATCATATTGAGTCACTTTTGAGCTCAATTTTATTTATTAAATAATTAGGCTACTATAAATAGGTAGTATTGCATTATTTTATGGAGACTTTGATGAGATCATTTGAACTCTTTTGTGAGATTAGTTCTTAGCCTAGCATAGCTTTTAGACATAATCTAGCATAATTGTAGTGAGTAGTTGAGGGTGGATTTCCTTAGTCGCTAGTAATAACTTCTTATTTACATTCAATCGAATGTTTTCCATTTGTGGACTCAAGTTGAATTTTTTTTTTATTAATTGTTGGGAATTTTCGTCAATCATTGGTACAATTTAAAGGTGAAGGTAATCAGTCCCTTGTTTTTCATAAATAGGTAAGTTTATTGTAAGCTTCTGCATATTTTTTCTCTTTGTTTCTTTATCCCTCATTTTTTGTGTGCCTCGTATATTGATCTATATTATTTAGTAGCAGATCTTAGGCTAGTAATTCATTTTGTCGAATTACAGTCCTCAGTTTATAAACAGAAAATTCACAGACAAAAAAATGGAAAAAAATTCAAAATTTGGAAATTCTTCCAAAAAATTTTTATTTCTATTTGAATTTGGTGTTTTCAAGTGCTATAATCTTGTTCCCTAGTGATTATAGTTACATGTCTTCACTTTCGAGTCAATTCAGGTAGTTTTGAGTTGTTCACCATTGTTGACCTTAAAGGTGTAGAACTAGGATTCATAGGGTTAAAATTTTGGGCGTGTTTTAGGAGTAAAAAGTAGTGGGGTTCGTTCCCCATAGTGAAAGGATAACTTGGTTTAAATTTTATGCAAAATGGAGTTTGTTTGAGGGTGGTTGGGTTTCAAAAAGTTGCAAGTGTTCTTGAGTATTCTTCATATCTTCATGTGAAGAAGATGAAGAACTGGTACATTTGATCCGTCATCCTTAAGTCAAATTGTAATTTTGGTGTTTAAAGGTCTATAATCTTTGTTCCCAAGTCATTAGGACCCTAGATATCAAATTTCATTCAAATTCGAGTTAATTTCGGAGAGTTTGAAAAATTTGTGTTCTTTGTAAAATTCATAGATTTTTGGTGGATAATCTTCTAATTTGGTTTTTTTTTATCCAAATTAAGTTTTAATTGGAGTTGTAAAATGTGTTAGTACATGTGAAATTACCATTTAGGGAAAGTATCGGGTCACAATTATAAAGGAGGACCAAAACGAAGCAACCTGTGCAAGGTTTCCAGGCTTGCTGTCCAAGACAGTGGCCAAGACACCCTAGATGGAGTTCAAGGTAAGGGGGATGGTGGAGGTAGCCTATACAAGTTGTTTTCTGCCCTAGACGGTAGTAAGGGCTCTTAGAAGGCATTCTTTCCTCACCCACGACGGTCAAGGATGATTGAAAGGAGGTCCAAAAGTTATCTAAACTTTGTGGTATCAATCTCCCTTGCCTAATTTCAATTCCTTAATCCATTGTTTCATTTATTTTCTCGTTAATTTCCTTTCTTGATTTCAAAAGCTAGTTCACAACTATTAATTAGTGTACTTAGTTGTTAATTAGTTTTTAGAGTTTGTTTCCTTTCGTACTATTTCATATGTGATTTTCTAGTATTCAATATCATTAAAACCTCTTAATTCAAGTGTTGTTGTTCCTTAATACGTTGTGTGTCTATAAGTATCCATTCTTCCATAAAAAATGAAAACCTTGAGTTGTTTATTAAAATCTAGTTTACTATCGACTTTAGGAACGAAGCCTAAGAGGTTAGTCGAGCTATACATACGAGTGATCATGAGGACTTTACTACTGACGTGTTTGCTCATTTTGCAGGTACTCACAAACATGTTATCATTACAATGGATTCCATGGCTTCAGTATATAGGGATGAAAATCATGTAAATAGATATTGTAGTGGGAGATATGGGTACAAAGGAGAAGCTCTTAGGTATAATAATGGCTCTTATGAAGGATACACTGGTTCTTATACCTATGAGGATGAACTCTATGGTTATGAAATAAAGCCTTATGGGGAATACAAAGGCTCCGTTATTTCACACCCTCCCAATGGAGATAAGATGGGTTATGATGCCTTGTTACCCATAGCCTACAGTTCGACTGATTGTGGTACTTCCTACTCTAGGAAAGGGAGTGTGGGTGTGTATGGGAGGCGGTGGGACTACATTCTGTGTTATCCTTCTTCTACTCCTAGGAGTGTCATGACTAGTACCTCCTACCCTAATTCTGGTGCGTATCATACTCAGAGTAGTGGTGATAGTGGGTGAATGGCTAGAGGAACTCAAAGACAAGGTACTCGAGTGAGTTTAAGGTCCTAAGGAAGTTATGTCCCAGCAAGAAGAGTGTCCCAATTCAATGTGAAACTATATGGTAGCATAGGGTATGCATTTGAATTTGATGATAGTTCACCTCGAAACTATGTTACGCCTTATGCGATTAATGGGTTGGGACTAGCTTGGGTAATGAGACAAGACCCTTATCCGTTTCATGGCTATTGGGTAGATAGAAGTGTGAAAGTGTTCTTTTCTCTTGGTGACTATCACGAAGAAGTTTGGTGTGATGTGTGCCTATTGAGAAACAGGAAAGTACTTTTGGGAAACTCTTGGTTTCTAGACCATAGGGTTCCTCATGAAAAATATTGGTACAATTATATCAAAGACCAAAATGGGAATCCCCTCCCACCAACGCCTCTTAAATGAATAAGAAAAAGTGAAGCACTTTCTATTGGAAGGTCAGCCAATTCACATGTGGAAAGTTTGTACAAGGCCAAATGATCTCAAAAGATGAATAGAACTTTTTGTAAAGATGCATCAAATAAGTCCTAAATTGAAGTTAAACAAGATGCACCATGTGATGTTGGCACCAAGGAGCTGAACCTTGAATTTGAAAACTCTACTCCTTGTGCAACCGTGAAGAAACTTGACGTAAGGGGACAATCTAACCCTTCACTAGAAATCCTTGAAACTTATCCTAACTCTGAAGATACTGAGAGACTAAAGATTGAGAGGAGTAAGGTTGTGTTACGTGACAACTCTAGAGCATAAAAAGAGTGATGTGAGAGAGTTGTCACCACCTTGCACTAACTTGTTTTCTCTCTCTAGTAGTGTAAT
>JBDJHY010189475.1:3083-21543 GCA_039654485.1 Withania somnifera
GATCGCGTAAGGAATCATGCAATTATGAAGAGCAAAAAGGTTTGCCGTCACGACCGCGGAGTTGACAAGGAAAAGTAAAATCCATGTGATCGCATGAAATAGGGTCACGATCGCTTAGGCTTAAAATATAGACCATCGCAATTGTGCAACCCTGGTCTCAATCGCAAAGAACACTTTTGATGCATCAAATGGCAATAATTTTAGCTAGAATTTAAGACTTCGAATGATGATTCAAAATGTGTTTGGAATTAGATGAACATAAATCAAATATCTAAATTGCATGAAAACGACATTCCAAATTCAACGGCGTAGATGAAATTTTGATCTGAGATTGTTTTGATGAAATATTTATTAAAGTCAACCTCGGCCTAAATAACATAAATTTCATACCCGAAATGAGCTCGGCTAACCGAGGCCTGAAGAGACACTTTACCTAATCCAAACTCGATATTATGGAGCTGATGGAATAGTCAAACTTCCAATCCGAGGCTCCGATCACAAAATCAGCCTCCAAGCTCCTCTTATGAACTAGAATGCTCATAAAATACTCTAAACGAGATAAATTCACAATGAAGGCTTTCGGGCACGAGCCACGAGTTCTTATGGACAAAAACTCATGTTTGGAACTGAAAGAACTGTCAGAATTAAATTTCGAAATCGTTTTCAAGGAATGTTGACCGGAGTTAGCAAAATCAAAACTTAAAGCTTTAAAATAGGAAAACAGACATAACAACCAAACGAACAACCCGTGAACCGAACCATTGATTCCTATAAGTCTTAAATGACTTAGGAGCGCTACTAGAAAGTTCTAAGATACATGAAAATGCGAAGAATGACGAAATGACCGAAAGAGTCATTACACAAACTTGGAACCTCCGTTTGCTGGTTCGATTGGAGATTGATGCTTGAAAGTTGCCCAAAAAAAAGTGGACTACAAAATGTAATTTTTTAAAAATGGGCTATGTAGGATAATAAACTTGCCTTAGAGAGGTAATTTTTCTATTACTTTTATATTGCGTATATCCTCACTTTTATTTTGATTTTTTTTATTGAAATACAGTTGTTTATTTAAAATATCAGAGACAATCATCTCATAATAAACACAAATTATTCTCCATTAAATTGCCCAAACGCGTCACGGATATCCTTCCGAGCAAACATAAAGCATGCATTGACCTGGTTTATTTTTGTAAATTTAATAATTAATTGCACGAATTGAACTGCATAGCCTGCAGAAATTGTTTGTTTATGTATCTTCATTACCAAACACCATGCACGCTAAGGCCACGGACACCGACACTGCGAGGCTGGCAGTTTATGTATAATCTATCAATCTACTACTTAATTATATGATTAATGAACAAGAAATTCATATTGGTAAATTTAAAGTACTCCATGTGATATGTTCGATACGAAGGAACTTCTTTTGTTGAAAAAATATTTTTTTTGAAAAATAAATACTTTAATTATTTTCGTGTATTGAATATGTAAGCGAGAATATTATTTCATTTGTATATAAATTCAGATAATATCATGAGAGGTGGAGCTGGAGGTACTAGAACACTTCTTGCTTCTAAAAGTTTTTGTTGATGAGGTTCGAACCTCCAACACTCCAATTTCTCATTAAATCAAACTAAAACAAGCCAGTTGGACTAGAATTTATTTGATTTGTTTAGTTCGAAATTAATTACTTGTCATAAACAGGGCATAGTTATAGGGCTTAAAAACTTAGTTAAAAAAGTTCTCAATTTACAACTTTAAATTTTGCCCGGCTATATGTGTTTCTTCTACTCTTGTAAATTCACTTTGTTCCCCTCCCATCATCTTAATTCTAGTTAAAAGTTCTTGAATATATTCATTATTTTCATAAAATCTCATGAAATTGTTTGGAGATATCTAATTATTCTTTATTTATAATTTAGATTTAATTCAACGAAGATATATTTTTAAATATTATCTTTTAATATTTCAAAATCAAGTTCTACATCTCAACAACAACAATAACAACAATATACCTAGTATATTCCCACAAAATGGGGTCACGGGAGGGTAAAGTGTACGCAATCCGTACCACTACCTCAAAGGTGGAGAGGTTGTTTTGATAGACCACCGCCTCACGATAGAATCACAGTCTAATAAAAACAAGAAACAATATATAATATAGAATAAATACTAAAAAAAATCGATCTATCCTAAACAACAAATATCAATATAACTTCAAGGATAAGACACTATTAAACAAAGCACACCTCCCTAATTTGCGTCCTCCCCACCTTTCTATCTAGGGTCATGTCCTTGGTGAATTGTAACTGCTCCATGTCATGTCTAATAACCTCCCTTAAATTCTTTTTCAGTCTACCTCTACCTCACTTGAAACCACAAAGGGCAACTGAAGCATCCGAGCCCCTCCTCATCATATGTTCGAACCATCTCATCCTCGATTTCTGCATTTTGTCTTACACCTAACTCACCCCACCTTGTTAAGAATAACCTCATTCCTAATCCTATCACTCCTGGTAATTCACATGTCCATCACAGCATCCTCATCTCTTCCACCTGTATATTTTAAATGTGAGAGTTCTTGATAGGTACAACATAACAGGTCTAACCTTCATCATATAGAACTTATCTTTAAGTTTAGGGGGCACCCTCTTATCATACAGAACTCATGAGTAAGCCTCCACTTCATCCACCCAACACTAATATGGTAAGTGATATCCTCGTCAATGTCTTCAGTTTCCTAGATCATAGACCCAAGGTATTTGAAACTATCTTACTTCTGAATGACCTAACTATCAGACTTTACTACCACATTATCCTCAGACATCGTATCACTAAACTTGCACTCTAAATGTTCCATCTTGGTCCTACTCAAATCGAAAACCTTTAGATTCTAGGGTCTGTCTCCAAATCTCCAACTTAGAATTGACTCATCTATGGGTAGTATAGGTCAGAAAAAAGTTATAGCCAAATAACATACACCAAGACAGGTTACCCTGAATTTACCGCATTAATGCATCTATCACCAAGGAAAATAAGTATAGATAGGAGTCAAACCATGATGCAACCCCATTAAAATAGGAAAGTGCTCAGAATTCTCTGCCACAGTTCTTATATGAGTATTGACTCTGTCATACATGTCCTTTACTACTCTAGTGTAAGCCACATGAACACCTTTAGCTTCCAAGCACCTCCACAGAACTTCCCTAGGAACATTGGCTTAGGCCTTCTCTAGATCGGTGAATACGATGTGCAAGTCCTTTTTCTCTCTATATATTGTTTCACAAGTCTATTAATAAGATGTATGACTTCTATAGTTGAGTGACCTGACATAAAGCCAAACCGATTCTCAAAATAATCACGATCCTCCTCATCCTCAACTCTATTACCCTTTACCAAAACTTCATAGTGAGACTCAAAATTCTTTAACTTAGAAGAAAAAAACGCCAATGAGTTTGAACAAGGCCGACATAGTTAAACAGTTGATTTAAATCCCTTAGAATTTGATACTTGAAAAATATTAGCAAATTCACTTAATATCTTTTTTACACATGTATTCTCACAGTCAAATAGGTTAAAATTCGCTAAACTTTCAGTCATATATATCTGATTGCAAAAGCAAAATAGAAGTATATTATTTTGCCTAAATAATTATTTAATATTTGATGTTAGTTCAAAAATTGCATAAGGTGGATATATAAATTAAATGGGGTGACCAAAATAAGATGCCTGGCATTGCTTACAAAAAGTCTTGCGTAGGCCACTAAAAGGGTGTGGGGTTGGGGAGGAAATATACGGAGGTGGGTCGTAGGGGGTGATTGGGTGAAGATTAGGTGTGTTAGAGAGTAAAAAAGGACACAATCAATTTGATATGCCACTTGTGGATTTTCTATTTAATTCTACTAGAAAAATTATTTTCTCAGTGTAAGAAATTTATTTTCCTGAAAAAGTTTTTTTTGTGGAAAATTGATCACTCGAATATGGAAAAAAATATTTTTTAGAAAATATATTTCTTTGTATCGAATATACCCTGAGATTAAAAAATTGATCAATCAAATATGAAAAATAATATTTTCTAAAAAATATATTTCTTTGTATCGAACACACCCAGCCTTTTCTTATTCGTACTGTAAAAAACTAGGAGAAAATGACAAAACGAATGGCCCCTAATTTTTGAGAGTAGGCTCAAAATAGTCTTGAATAATTTAAATCCTTTAATTTTTCAAAAATTACTAATTTTAGTCTCCAATTAAATATTCATTGAACTTTATTTGTTATATTTGATGGGAATCATATAAAAAATATTTAACCATAAATACCAATAAAGTCTCATTAAATTCTAAAATATAGAACATAAATACTGCACTAAAGACTAAAAGATAACCAAAAAATAATAATTAAGTTACATTTTAAAAAACTACACCAAACTCTAAAAATAGAACAAAAATACTCCTGCCTTTTCATATTAGTTGTCATTTGGTATTGACACCCGTTAAAAGTACATTTATTGGTATAGTTATGGTACCTTGCTACCCCAATTAATTGATAGTAATCTTGCAAAATAATTTAGGAACAAACAAGTAATGCTAAGAGTATCATTTTTAGCATGTTAAAAATGAAGTATCCTGACTTATATTTCATGAAATAAAGGTAGAAAACTGAATATGCACTGTTTTGTGAAATACTCATATTTGAATAAACTAGTGACTCATGTATACTTAGAAAAATGAAATCATGTATTATGGAAACTCTAATATTCTAACATGCATGAAAATGATGCTGTAAAAAGTCTACTAATACTGTAGAAAATCATAAGAATGATAGACCGTGAGAGTTTTTTTTCTATCATATAAACCATTTGAACTCATGATGTCCAACGTATTAATCCATATTAGGAGGATTGTCCTAATACTTTCCAAGGTATAAAAATACATCTAATAGATCCACAAAACTAATTCCTGTGGGCTAAGGATATGACCCTCTATTAGTAGGTGAATGACCATATCCTACGATGGCACATAGTTCTAAAATTTTGGGTAGCATCCTGTACTATAAGGTGTCCTTAGTTCGCTCGGTACTCATTAATTTCTCAAAAATACATGTAATACTGATGGCTCAAATATTATACTGTAACTTTAGATACAACACTAGTCAAAGAATATACTAGTCACTGAGTTTTTGAAATAATCGAACTATTTATGGTATCTGACTCCTGAGTCATTGATCCTACAAATCAAATTGTGGTATAATCCCATGAATACTGTAGTTTTATATAATATTGTATATTTTCATGCAATATCATCATGTAAAGATGATAAAACATAATTAACATTCTAAATATAAAAAACCATATAAAATTCACATTTTCATATAAATCCTAGATCATAGAATTAGAAATTTTAAAGACCTTTAATTTGATAATTTATAAGCCACATAACTTATTATATTCTAGTAGTTAAGATAGTTTAAAGTTGAACCAAGTGTAAACTTATACAGAAACTCAATCGGTAAATAAGATTTTAACCCAACTTTGTGCTGGAGGTTGTTTGTGACGTTAATGCACCTCCAACACTCGTCCCATATTTAGGAAATAAATTTATCACATAGGAGAACTTATTGGGTTCAGATCTAACCACCAACATAAAACAATTCAAATCTTAGCTTGAAAGCTTGAGGTGTTATAATATCTTTTTTTTGGGATCATTCGTCCTTGAATAATGACTATAACTAAGGGTAACCTATGTGAATTGAAATAAATATGAACATAATATCTCTAAGGTATACAGATCTACACTTATCAACTGAATGTACTACTATGAAAGACATTATATAGCTATGAAGAAGCATATAATCATGAGTTGTGAGCACAGAAGACTAAGATACATGCAACTAAAGGCATAATTATAGGTTGAACATGTAAGGTAGAATCCTTACCTTAAAATCTTCTCCCTTAACGAGTTTCATAATATTCAATGGATAGAATCATTGGTACAAGACAAATAAGCCTCTGGATAGGGAATACAAACATGGTATGAGTATACTACTCATCTATTATGGGTTCTTAAAGCATGAATGACATGACATAAATTAGACATAAATCTCATTGAATATGAAGATACAATACATGATAGGGAAGTACATAGTGCATGGAGTAAGAATAAGGCCACTCTCTCCTTGAACTATACAATTAAAAGCCTTAACGCTTTACAACTTTCAAATACACCCCTTTTTTCTGAAAGCTACTATCATCATTTACAATCTAAAATTTTCACATGGGTAAATATAGCTTCTAAAGTTTGAGACTGAATACATAATATTACCAGATCCAGTCCTAACTCAAAGCATAAAGTTATATATTTAATACTATAAGGCTAGTCTAGATTACAAGATATTACCTTATACTTTCTCAGAAAAACTTTCATGGTCTACTCAAAATTGGAAAACTCTCTAGCATCCAGAATTAGTTACAAAATACTACCTCTTCCTATCACCCCAGTCTAACAACCATGAGCTTCAACAAGAAGTCCTTAGTCATATAAAGCAATTCCTCATATGATTATTAACATGATATTCAATTTTATTTATATATTCACTTAATGGAATCCCTGGATCTAAAAATACCTAGAATCCTCTCAGACATGTCTACGATCGATAAATACCATATATTTTTAGCTAATCATTACACATAATTGAACCTTACCTAATATTCCAACTGCACTTAAAAACTTAGGTGACACAAGAACATCAAAAAAACGACTAATTGAGCATTCACTATCTCCAATCATAGTTTTACCTTGCTCCCTTCACTTTCATTTTACATAGCATAAATGGAATATCTAATACTCTAGAGTAAACATGGAGTATGAACTGAGCATCATTAATGCAAGGAACACTATTCAATCCATACTAACTCTTATGGAAACTTGACACTCAAGATGGGGTCTATAATGTAGGTACAATAGGCATTAATACTTTATATGCTGAACATATAAAGTATGAATAGGGTGTTGTTCTACAAATATACATGACATAACAGTCTTTTATCATCATATATGGACATACATAGGGCTTATCACTGAGGAAATCCTAGGCACGAGCTATTGAAGAAATCTAATATGTGCATATGCATAATGTAAGATAGTTTCATTAGCCACTTTGGTCATATACTAAGGTCTGAGTCTATGGGGCTTGTCAAACTGAGTGGTATAAACATAGTATAATTAAATCTAAAATATGAATGATCTTAAAATCAAAGTTATTGAATAGACGGTGTAGCTGAAATGTAAAGTAAGATGGATATTTGAATCATAATGAAAAATTTATGACTGATTCATAAGCTAACTAATATTCAGGTCATGAGTAATACTATGATTTTATTTTTAAAGAAATTGCCTCTTATTGTAGGAATTAATAGGGACATAAATCTTCACAAAGTGAAAGAACCTGAGTCAGGGCATGACACTGATATGTAAGACATGATTAGGATGTCATAATGACCAAAATATGATAAATAATGTAATGGCCTTGAAAATTTATGAAAGAATCATAAGCAAACTAAATATTTGGGTCATCAGTAAGACTATGATAGTGGTTTGAAGTAATTGTCTCTTATCTTAGAAAATAAATAGAGTTATAAATCTGCATAAAGTGAATGAGCCTGAGTCAGGGCATGACACTGATATACAAGAAATGAATAGGATGTCATAATGACTGAAATTTGAAAAATGATATAATGATACCGAAGGATATTTTTGAATTTTGTTACAAAATTATCATTTTTCCTTCTCGATAGTTTATCCATATTATATTTTGTTCGTTTATGTGATTGGTTTTGAAACTGAAGAAAAAATTTGAGGATTTTGCGTAATTTTCAGTTTTGAAAGTCTTTAAGTTAAAATAATTGACTTTAGTTAATATTTAGAGATTTTTATATTAGAATGAAATATTGTTAGTTTCATCAACTTCAAAATGTAGAATTTGGTCTAGAAGAACCTTCATTTTTAGTTCTAGACTTTTTATTGTAATTTTAGCCTGTTAGATGAGATAAAATTGAGTTTTACGACCAAAATTTAACTTTGGTTAAGATTAATGTTTGGATGTTCGAAAATACTATAAATTTAATTAGATTAAAAATTCATTTTTGGTCTGGAAGAAGGTTCAGATAATTTCCCCTAAGCCCCAAAGACATTTTTGTTATTTTGAGAATTTTTTTTATTTTTATCTACCTCGGTAATTATTAGGGCAAGGAGGCCCAAATTCTCATTTTAATGGTTTTATTGAGTTTGAAACATCAACTTTAGTGAGGTAGTGTGTATGTTTTACATTCTCGGTATTTTAAATAAATTTCAAGAGTTGGATTTAAATTTGCCTAGAAAAGTACCCAGTGGTCCGTGATATGGAATTACGGTCCATGATATGGAATTACGGTCCATGATGTCGATTCCACGGGCTATGTAATTGAACGCTCTTTGGAAATTAAATCTCTAGATTTAGTACCCAACCTACGAGGAATAGTATGGTCCGTGATGTTGATTCTATGGACAGTATTGTTAGTCACTGATGTGGGACCTTAACTTCTTCCATTGTATTTGTTTCTAGATTAAAGGTATGACTCGTGATATGAATCTCACATACCATACTATTGTCTTTGAGGTAGCATATGAGATATTTAAAGAGGTTTTAATGAGGGAATTTGGTCTTTTATCACTTTTTATGGGGGCTATAATTATCTTTTGAAGATTTTATTTCTCTATTTTGAAAATGTAATCTTGCAAAAATAAATTGAGAAAAGATTCTTAGTCATATTTGGAGTTTTCGAACAAGTTTTTTCTACGGTCTTTTAGGATAATCAAGTGGGTCAGTTCTAAACCCAATTTATTACTATTTTTGGTAAATTAATGATTGATTCTTCATTACCCATTATTTTTGTCATGGTTTTTAACATCAAATTTATTGTTTATAAAATGGAAATTTGGGGATTTTTAGAAAAAACCTTGATTTGGTATTTTTAAGTTTTGAAGTCCAATTTCTACTCTATTTTCAATCATATTTCATATTTGGGATCCCCAAAATATATGGATGACATAATTTTTAAAAAGAATTCTGTATTTATCCTTATGACTCAATTTTTACTTTTTAGGGATGGTATTGGAATCAATTTCACCACTAACAATATGGGTATTATTGTTCATATTCCTATATGCTTAATCCTTATTTGATTAAATTCCATAGACTTGGAGACATTATATACTGGAAAGCCTCACGTGACTTTATTCTTTGCTATTAGATAAGTGGAGGTTCTTGACTCTTCTAAAAAGTATCTGAGGTGCTTATTTGTTTATTTATTGTAATTGAGAGTAATGGAGAATATTTGGGGATTTTCGTGGTAAAGTGACGAGCATTCATTCGGATACTAGAGTCAAGTATGCAGGGTTAAAATAAAGGAATAAAAGTGGCTATAAATCTATTGATTAATTAATTTTCCTATCGAGTTGAGATTGTATAGCCTTTGATATTCCCAAATGAGGTTATTTGTACTTGATCAATTGTTTATTTGATAATACACCTATATGTGGCGTTTGTCAATTTAATATGACATTCCATTTTATATTATGCCCATGAGAGGTTTTGTTGTGATATTTTATCTGTAGTGGTTCTTGTGTGAGAGCCTTGTGCTTATTCTATCTTATATATATATATATATAGACTTTGTTATTCCCCTACTTATTGTGTGATGAATATTATACTGTAAACAAAACTTGAGTATTGTGATACTAGATCGATTTCTGAGATGGGCATGATTTGAATATGAGATAACATGTATATTACCCAGTCTTGCTTGACCATTGAGGTATTTTTTTGGGGGTACAATGTGATTGGTTGCTCATTTTTGACAGCCAGACTCTAGGTGACGGGTGACTAACTCTAGTCTTGCTAGCTGGGGAATGATATATCAGGTGGTACAGGTTTATCAAGCCCTCATGAGTCCTGATCATACTGGATTTGTGGCAGGTACATACGGTGATAAATATATGCATCATATTACATCGATATTACATATATTGTATTGCGCCTTTATTGGTTATATTCATGGTTCTAATGAGATGAGATTTTGCTTACATCCTTGTGAAACTAAATGAGAAAATGCTTTCTGATTATGAGGAATGGATGAGAAAAAACATCATTGATTATGAGATAAGATAGGTAAGTTTGTTATGATTGATAAAAAATTGGATATACGTTTATGGTTGTAGGTTCACTATTTACCTTGATCTATTCTTTTAGAACCCATCCTATAAGTTCATTCTTCGGTATTTAGGACAAACCCTTTCTACTATGGATGGATTTATGTGTTGGGAACTGATAAGGTGTATAGGACTTCTTACATAGTTTAGTGGCATAATGAGTGGGTTCTTCCCATAACATATGACTTAACTCGAGAAGGGAGATATTCACCTAAATAGGCTAGTGATGACCTTATAGTAGTAATACAAACAAGATGAGAACTAATTAGATATGAGTTGCTTTACTAATGTTAATCTAGTCATTTTAGGATATATCCCACAAGTTCATTTTTGGTATCTGGGATGTACCCTTCTAACTGCAAGTGGACTTGTATGTTAGGGACTGACATAGATGTTAGAGTTCATTCTCTTAAAATCCATCTTATGTGTCTATTTTTTGGTATCTAGAATGTACCCTTTTTACTTCATGTGGACTGAATATTGGAGAATGAGTGGGGCATTGAAGTATTCCTTCCACGAGTCAGTAGCATAATGAGTGATATTTTTCCATGAATTAAAAATTGACTCGTGAGTGGAGTCATGACCTGGACAGGTTAAGGGAGAGGTTTTGGTACTTGATCCTGATTTGGATCTTCATTATTCTTTTATTTTGGTAATTTATCTATTGAGATGCTTGATGAAATAGTGTTGATATTTACTTTACTATAGTATTCAGTGAGACTTGATTCTAATACTTTTGTAGTTGACTTTTAGATTATTTTTGTTGGATTTATACTGAGTATTTGGTTCTTACTGTTAATATCCCCTCCGCCTATATATGTTATTATAAACTATTGGTTAGTTACCTATTTGCAGGGTTGGTGTTATAGAAGGATTGTGGTTGGTGTGTTGGGGTAGTTGGTTCTTGGCACTACTTTATTTAGACTAGCTAGGGATATTTGTTGAGTACCTATTGTATTTTTGGTACTCAACCTTGCTTTTTTTACATATTGTGTAGGTGTGGAACCTAGTGCCATTTCATTTGCTTTTTAGATCATTTTCTGACGCTGACTTTTTAGAGCATTTGATGAGCTTATTCATCATCTAGTAGACTCCACATATTTTTTTTCTTATGTCTTTTGTTCTATTTTGTTGATGATATAAGACATTGAGACTTGTATTATTATTAGTATTATCAGATATGTATTGTTCTATTTATAGGCTTGTGCATAGTGATTTTAGATTTTGTGGCTGTTTATTAGGTCAAATTTTATTATGTACCTTCTTTTGTTTTTATTGAATTATTTTCTTCTATGTTTACCCTTGTAGTAGGCTATAGGCTTACCTGTCTAGGAGGGATAGGATATGATCCATCATGACTAGATTTTGGGTCATGACTAGTTTCTATCAAAGCACTAGGTTCATAGGGCTTATAATGTACAAGCCAAAGTTTAGTAGGTTATCATGAATTGGCATGGAGACATCCATTGCTGATCTTCAAGAGGTTACATAAATTTTAGGAAATGTTTCCTTTATCTTTCATTTTTATCTTGTGTTGATTGTCCATTTGGGTATTGAGACATTATTTGTTTTGATAGATGGAGAGGACTAGATCTATAGTTAGAGATTAGGATTTCCCTTCTCCAGTTGATGAGACACTATCCATAAGCAGGGTTTAGGGGTAAGCTTGAGACCAGAGTAGGGGTAGATCCCGAGGAGTAAGGTTCAGGGTTCAGGGGATATGACAAAGTGTCGTTCATAGAGCCTGAAGTTTGTTCAATGAGGGGAAGGTACCTCTAGATATTGCTACTACACCACTACCTAAATACACATTATAGTTGGTTTAAGGTGTCTTGGAGAGTTTTGTAACAAGTGGGAGGACAACTAGAACACCCTAGGATTGCAGGCTAGAGTGGGGCCCAGACCTCAAAGTAACATTAGATCTCAGTAGATCTGCCACCATCAGTTCATACAAATTATGGGAATTTATTAGATAAAGAGCAATATCTATATGAAATTTAGAAAAATGGATTCACCTTTGTTTTAGGGTGTAAGGGCTGATGAGTGTAATGACCCTCATGGTCATTTATGATAAATACATGATATTTTATATTCTAGAGCATTTCAATAGTTTCCTCAAGTCATTTAGACTTTCTGGGACCGCTAGTTCAAATCTCTGGTGACTTGGTTCAGAAATATCTCAAATTGCATGTTTTAGAGCTTAAAACTAAATACTCATTGAACAAAGTCAACTTTACTTTAATACGAGCTCGAAATTAAATTTTGTTAGTTTCGTTAGCTTTAGAATGTCAAATAAAGTTAAGTTTGACCTTAAGTTTGTGTTTTGGGGGTTTCGTTTGCAATTTATGCCAATTTCTAGATGTTAATTAAGTTTAAGGCCTAAATTGGAGCTTGGGGGTGACATTTTAGTGTTCAGAGCATCAGATTGGAATTCTGACACTTCCGTCAGCTCTAGAATGGTGAATTTTGTCTAGTAGTAGTGTTGGTGTTTTTTCTTGTGTGCCTAGTGTAAATTTGAGTACCTTGGTGGAGTAGTATGATTTTTTGGCTAATTTTGGTTTGAGGGGTAATTTTGCTTAAATGACCTCTGATGGACGTTTCAATGATTCCATTGGAACCAAAATGTCATTTTCATGTTGATTACATATTTGGTTGGGAAACTCATTTTAGACCCCTAGAAGTTCTTGAGTTGAGTTGGTGTAAAGTTGCAGGCATAAACCTTCCATGTGAAGTGGGGGGGGGGGTCGCACCTACGAACCTCGCCCTAGAAAGCTTCAACCCTGCACCTAAAAGTTTGCTCCAGTGGGAATTGCAGTATAATTAAATAGATGCAACCCCTTCAGTTCTTCCATTTAGAAAACCCAAAACTCGACTTTTCTCTCAAATCCTAAGGCATAAACCTATGGGAAATCCTTCCAATTTCGAAGATAAAGTTCCCAAAAGATTTCTTGCATCGTCCCTACTTTCGGTAAGTTCTTCTTCTTCTTTAATTCGTAAAATTTCATGGGTTGTTCCATTAGTGAACCCCAATTTATGAAATCCATAAAATCATGCGGTAATACATATATTATTGCATAATTCTTTATTCCCTTGGTATACTTTATATCTAGTATCATTACTATATAAAAATTCTAATGTTTAATTCAAAAAAATTGCATCTTTGACCCCGTGTATACCAAAGATGTTCGATATTTTTAAACCCCTTCCTGCATTCGAATTGTGCTTAATTTTAGAGCACAGGTTCCTGGTAACATTGAGGAACCCATAGTGAAGTTTATTTTTCATTTTGATGACCGGCCACAAGATAGGCCCAGTATGAAACTAAACATAAAATATACCATTAGACTCATGTTAACATATAGACTACTCTGGTGCAAGTTTCAGATCATTCGGAGATTGTTTGACGTCCGTTAGAGTAAGATTCGTAAATTTGCAGTGCTTTATCGTAGGACGACAGATAGACTTCATAGAGCTATCTCTAGGATAATAGCTTTAATAATTATACTATATTGCATCTGTGGGTTGGGTATCTAGGAGGATATAGTGATCTTGTACCGTTCTTTCGTCCGTTCCATGTTTATATTTATATTTTGACATCCGATTGATATGATGCCTGTGACTTAAAAATTGACTAGAGATACCTTTGTAGGGCATAGGATGTTGATATTGCATGATCATATGTTATATATATATAAATATAAATATATATATATATATATACATGTTGATATGTTGTACATTTATGACACGAGAGGTTGGGCCTATAGCTCCGATGAGAGTGCATTGGGGCTGGGTCAGTATCACCACTTGATTGTTGAGTTGCAGAGGCTAGAGACTGGTTTGAGTAATAGTGATGAATAATGATATGAGTTTGTAAATTGAATATTTAATAACAATATAAGCAAATGAAATTTTAACTTTTTTAGACTCTGTATTATATCGAGCACCCGATAATAATATTTTCACTTGTTTTATCCCAGACTTTACATCCTGGCACCGAGGAGATAATATTTGATTAATAAATACGGGGACTTGAGACCGACTCAGTTCGACAGTGAGTACAGCCGCTAGGACTTGAGTTCATCATCGTACAACAGTGAGTACAATGTTTTGATACTTGTGGCACTACTGGTTATGGAAACCTAATGATACCCGATCTATTGAGACTATTGGTGATACTATGATATACAGGTGTTGTACGCCTTGACTTACCAAGGACAACATTATGAGACTATTGATATTCGGCACTATATGATAGATATTTGAGACCCTTGAGGTTCTAATTTTGGGATGTGAGGTCATGATGATGGTAGAGATCATACGTGGTGACATACCTCCATGGACCTTACCTCCAGGCTATGGCAACACAGGGTGGGTCTATGGCCTCAGGGAGATATATCGAGAATATCTAGGTTATCCTTTCATGGGTTCTGCCTTTTGGTCCCATGGGTATCGGAGAGGAGCAAATGCAGTACTGGTTACTTCATATGATAATATTTACTTTTCCGCACTTGTTTTCTTCAGTGTACCCTTGGTAGTATGGTGATGCCTATGGGTGAGCGTGTTTCTATGTATGCTGCTCTTCTTTCTGGGAGACTTGTCAATGTTTATTTGCATTACCTTATTATAGTTATTACTACTTAGTTGTTATTCCTGGTTAATAGATACTTCATGATAAGTGGGATATTATGCCTTATAGCTACTGTTCATTCGTTCATCCTTTGTACTTGAGGTTACCGTCAAACCGTTCATGTTCTACTCTTGTCTTCTTTTGATTCCTGATTTATTATACTATTATTCATATATATTGTTGCAAGGATTCCAGGTATGTCTTACTTCTAATTCCTAAGATCTTATTATGTAATCAGCTAGTGATACATGTCTACTTGATTCTTAGTTGAGTAGCTAACTTTCATTGTTGTGCCATTTTCCTCTGTGACCTTGTTATTGTATTCAATTATTTACTACTTTTATTATTGTTGTATTCTTTGTGGGCCCTCAAATCCTACTGGGTACAGGTTGCTTCATTAGCTTGTGCTCATACTACACTTGCACATGTGTAGATCCAGGTATAGGTTTCCGACCATGTCACAGCTAGCTGTCAGTACAATTTACATTTTACTTCAGAGATTCAGGGTGAGCTTAGCATCTGACTTTTACCTGCTTGTCTTCAGCTTTGACATTCATATTAGATCTCTATGTATTTTGGATACACAGTTGTCTTAGACATTTTGGATTTCTTATTTTTATACTTAGTGGATCGTTTGACACTGATACCTAGTTTCAGGCATTTACTTTGCTTCTTTAAACTTTCGCATTTATTTATCTTTTGATTATTACACTTGTACTTTTCGCATTAGATATAGTAGTCCTCTACTTCTTCTCCGGACTATAGGGTTGGTTCTCCTACTAGTGGTATAGTAGGTGCAATCATGATCTGTGAAATTTGGTCGTGATAATAAGGCATATGATTTCCTATCTACATGTTGAGCTATGGAAGAGGATAATGGTGATAATGTGCAGCTGGTTACTGTTCAACAACCACATTATACAACAGAAACTATTACAAAGCCCACATTTGAGGAAGCTAGGGATTTGATGTTAATGATTCAACAAAGAAAAGAGGGTACCAACACTGGGGACACAAAGGGAACAATGCACAAGAGAAATAATAATCACCCCTATAAAAGAGGTTACAACAAGACAGTGGGTGGAAGCAAGTTTTAATTCAAGAGATGGGATGGTGATGACTAATCGATCTTGCCAACAGATTCCCTCACAAAAGTTAGACACTACAACAAATGGTGATACTGAGACTACAAACATAAGAAGTGATCATGTGGAAGTAGTAGTGCTGAAGGGGCAAAATAGCAAGATTACAGGTCTTAATCAATTGCAGGAATGCCCACATACTGATATTGTGGTTAAAAATAACCAGACCAGTAAGGCACCAGGTGAAGCAAGTAATGGTAACTGTAAAGCAGTGAAGGAGTTGGTTATCAAAAAGGGTGGTACAAGAGTCAGTCCAGGCCACAATGTGGACACAACAACTCATAGTGAAGAGGCTATAAACAGCAATATGGGAGCCAGTCAAGAAGTGGAGAATGTTCCAGTCTCATCTCCAGGAGATAATCAACTAAGAGTGGTAAGGATGGACATTGGAAAGGAAAAACAAAAAGGTATGCAGCAAGAGGAGGCTTTGAATCATGAAGACACAGTTCTAGGCACTGAGAAAAATTCAACACAAACACAAAAGGGGTTTGATCAAATGCAGGTGATATCTAACCATGGGGTAGTGGACACAAATATTCACCAACAATTGACTAAATATAATGATAAACCTCCTATTTCACAAGGAGGCACACCAAAGGCAATTGGCACTGCAAAACTCTTGAAGAAGAAGGAGGATGAAAAAGGCAGTACAACCATTGATAGAGATGAGGAATCAACTGCACAAAACTTCTAGAATGATGCAAGAGATGGAGATTTGTCCCCTAGATAGATTTTGAAAGGTAAATCAGCTGGCAAACAAAAAAGGAATCAAAGAGAAGGTAGTCTGACTGTTACAGGCAAACAAAAAAGGAGTACAGTATCTAAATCCAATATATAGCCATGTCTAATGCTATTATTTGGAATATTAGATCAATAAATACAAAAAAAAATCTTTTAAGAGGCTTTTATCACTGCATAGGAAGCACAACTTCTATCTCATTGGACTGTTTGAGCCATTTTAGCAAGCATATAAAATTGACAAGTATAGGAGATTTCTTTATATCCCTACAACTTTGTCAAAAACCAATGGGAAAATATGGGCTTTTGTGGATAAAAATCATGAAGTCACAATCGTTATGGACATGGAACAACAGCTTACTCTTATTCTAGCTAATAAGGAAACTGTTAAGCAGATGATAATCACCCTTGTGTATGCAAAGTGTGATTCAGTAGAGAGGGTTTCACTGTGGGATTCACTGTATTCCTTGGGCATAGATATGATTGATCCATGGCTGGTAGTAGGAGATTTTAATGTGGTGATGGATGAGGAGGAGAAATATGGGGGACTTCCAGTGTCCATTAATAAAGTAGAAGACTTCAGACATTGCATTCAGACCTGCAATTTATCTGACTTGGGCTTCAAAGGTAGCCTTTATACATGGTGGAATGGAAGAGTAGATGATGCTTGTATATTCAAAAGGCTGGACAGATTCTTGGGGAATATTCAATTCCAACAAAGGTTCCCAGGCTTGGATGTCACACACCTGAGAAGGTTTGGATTAGATCATGCTCCCTTGTTATTGTAATGTATAGTTGAGAGTCCAGAAATTAAGACAGCTTTCAAATTTCTTAATTTCTGGACAACACCTGATACTTTTCTGGAGGTTGTGAGACAAAATTGGAACACAGATGCAGTGGCCAATCCATGCATGAACTTTAACATCAAACTGAAGAAGATGAAGAAAGTCTTATCAAACTGGAGTAAGGCAACATATGGAGGGAGATATATTTAAAAAAATTGCAAGCCTGGAGGATGTGATCAAGACCATGGATGAAAGACTGGAACAAGACACTTCTCAAGAGAACAGGCACATCCTGTCAAAAGCACAGATTGAACTGATGAGGGTAATGCAGATAGAAGAAGAGTTTTGGAAGCAAAAAGCAGGCATGAGCTGTTTCAAAGATGGTGAAAAGAATTCCAAATTTTTCCATGTACAGGTCAATGGTAGAAGAAGAAAACTACGGCTGAAAAGGATCCAAAAAGAAGGACATTGGTTAGAGGAGACACAAGCTATTGCAGATGTTATAGTTACTTACTTCCAGAAATAGTTTACTGAGGAAACTATTCCATCAGAATTTGGAATACTAAGTCATATTCGGAAAATGATCAACATGGAGCAAAACACAAAGCTGACAGCTTGGCCAACAAATGAAAAAATTAAAGATGCAGTGTTTGGGTTGAATGGAGACAGTGTAGGAGGGCCTGATGGCTATACTGGTAAGTTCTTTCTACACTGTTGGGACATAATTGGAGATGATGTATGTTCTATGGTTGAGGAGTTCTTTAGAGGTCAAAAACTGCCTAGATTTATCACACACACTAATCTAGTTTTGATACCAAAGAAGAATGAGTGGTTACATTTGCAGATATGAGGCCCATAAGTTTGAGCAACTTTGTGAATAAAATATTCTCAAGGGTGATTCATGACAGATTAGTAGGGGTA
>JBDJHY010189476.1:0-11884 GCA_039654485.1 Withania somnifera
GCTAGAAGCCTACATGTCCCAGGAAACTACGCACACCCTTGATAAAGACAGGTGGTGGTAGTGTTTCAATAACCTTCACTTTAGCATGATAAAATTTGAGACCCTTTATTGATACTTTATGACCCAATATAATTCCTTTAGTGACCAAGAAGTGACACTTCTCCCGATGACCAATTTTGTCTCATACCTTGAGAGCACTCTTTCAAAAATTCAGTAGACAAGCCTCTAATGAATCACCTAACACTGAAAAGTCATACATAAATTATAATGCTCCTCATGGTTAATTATGAGAATTACACAATGTTTTTTATTCTACAGCTTCCTAGTAGCTTCTCTAGGTCATTTATGACTTGTTGGGACCGATATTTCGATTTCCCTGGCGGCTCGGTTGAGATTTATCTCACTTTTCCAATTTTAGAGCTTAAAACTAAGTACTCATTGACTAAATTTCTTTTGATACGAGCTCAAAATTTAATTACAAAAGTTCTATTAGCTTGGAATACCGAGAAAAGTTCAAGACGAGCTCATATTTCGGGATTTTCATTTAGAGTTTTGGCTAATTTGTGTATTAGTTGAGCCAAAGCCTAAAATTAAAGCTTGGGTGGTCTTTTATTTTTTGGAGTTTCAAAATGGAATTCTGACGCTTTCATAAGCTTCAGAATGGTGATTTTAGACTAGTGAGAGTGTTGGTTAGCTTACTAGAGTTGTCATAGTGTTGGATGGAGTTTTGAGTATTTTAGGCTTAAGGGTTAACTTGTTCAAAATTTTCCCAAAATGATCTTGTATCCCAATTTTAACCACACCGTTGAGTCTGAAATGTTGTCTCGTGTGTGCCTCTATAGTTGTTTGCATAAATTGGATCCCGGACATATTTCGAGTGGTGTTTGGAGTCTTTTTCCCTTAGTAGTTTAAAATTTTGTATCTTGTGCAGGTGAGGTGTTCATCGCAATCTCAAAACATTCCCACATGATTGAGATGCTCCCAGCTTTTCTTCAACATGATTGGGACATCACCCACATGATCGCGATCTGTTGTTCCCATTGTTCATCGCGATCACGATGCCTTCTTACGCAATCGCAATGTACTCCTACTGTCTCCTTCAAGGCGATTGTGTGTACTCACCAATAAAATTGTGAAACATCATTTTTCCTTCATTCTTCGCGATCGCAATGTATCCTTCCGCAATCTCTATTGCCAAAGCCATTACTCGACACTATCCCGACATTAATTCACTCGATTGTGAAGAGTAAATACCTGGTAGAATAAATATTTCCTGCATGATTTTTCTTTTCATTTCATTGAAAAACCTTTCATTTTTATCTCTAATTTTGGGAAAAAATCATCAAGAAAGTTCATCAAACATTGAGGAAAAGTTCCCTAAAGTTTCCCCTTCGATTCCCCTGCTATTGGTAAGTCTTTTTCCCCTTTTTATTTCTTTGAAGTTGAAGTTTTTCCTCCATTGATGCCCTATATATGTACTCTTGATTTCATAAATTTTATCTGAAGTTATTGAGTAAATTCTTGTTTATTGGGGATATTTTACTTCATAGTAATCTTTTCCTTTCAAATTTCATTGTATAAATCCATGAAAGATCGAATATTTATCCCCCTTTATACTTAACTTTTTTTCGGACTATTCAAGGGTCATCCCTTGTTCGAATTGTGCTCAATTGTGGAGCATGGATTTTGGGTAACATTGGAAACCCCGAGGCAAAGTTTATTTTTGATTCTGACAAGCGAGCCCCACAAGCCTATTGTAGGCCCGATTCGAAAATTCGCGTAATTTATATCATTGGAGTCGTATTGATCCTAGGATTGTTACTTTACAAGTTTCAGAGTCATTGGAGATCATTTGTAATAAGTCAGAGTAACATTTGAGATTTGTAGTGCTTGTTCGTCGGACGATAGATAGGTTCCGTGGGGCTATCTCTGGGTATATATCTTTGATAATTATACTAAATAGAATTTGTGGGTTGGGTTTCTAGGATTTTGCGGTGGACCTGAATCGTTCTTTCGTTCCATCCCTCATCTGTTACCTATTTTGGCGTCCGAGTTAATACGATGCCCATGACTTAGAAATTAGCCTATTTGTGCCTATGCAGGGCCTAGGTCATTTTTCATTATATATATATATATATACACACATTTTTTATGTGTTATGTATGCAATATATGAGAGGCTAGGCCACAGGCTCCATTTCAGAGTGCATTGGGGCTAGGCCAGTATCACCATATGATTAATGAGTTGTGAAGGCTAGAAATTGAAAATACTGAGGATGATGGGAAATGACATAAAATGATAACTTGGAATATTCTAATAATAATATAAGTAAAATAACCTTTTAACTTTTTTAGACTCGGAGGTTTACCAAGCATCCGATACTACTATTTCTACTTGTTTTAGTCCAGGCTTCACAACCTGGCACCGAAAAATATCATCTTAACTAAAAAAATGTTGGCACTTGAGTCCAACTTTGTTCGGCAGTGAGTTCAGCCGCTGGCACTTGAGACTGTCATCGTACGGCAGTGAGTACAACTTTTTGATACTTGTCACACATACTAGGTTGAAGACTTTTTGATATATTTCCCTTGAGGATATTGGTGATACCATGATATTGAGGTATTGAATGCCATGACTTGCCGAGATTACGACTTACTGAGACTATTGATATGATTCATTAAATGCTAGATTTTAATACACATTGAGGCTTTATGGTTTGGGATATGAGATGATGATGACGTTAGAGATTGTACGTGGTGGGCGTACCTCAATGGACCTTGTTTATAGGATGTGGCAACGCGGAAGAAGGGTATAGGATAGAGTGGGGATATACTGGAACTAGAGTTATCCTTCCATAGATTCTTCCTACTGTGCTTACGAGTACCGGAGGAGAAACGTACATAGGACTGGTTACTTCATGTGAGTATATTTACTTTTTTTGCACTTGTCTTCCTAGTGAATCCCTGGCTGACATGTAAGGCCTACAGGTGAGCTTGATTTCTACATTTAGTTTATTTATTATATTGTTGATTTACTGTTTAGTTATTGTAGTGTTACTTTTGAGACTTTCTTGTTACGTGGGATAATTGTGCTAAATACCTTTTAATTATTCATCCTTCCTTTACTTGAGGTTAATGGTATACAGTCCATGTTCTCTTCCTATCTTCTATTTGACTCTTGATTAATTATTGTTATTATTCATATATATTTCTACAAGGATTCCGAGTACGTCCTTCATTCTTTTCCAAGATCCTATTATATGATTTAGCTAGCGATGACCTGTTCTACTTGTTCTAGAATCTTATCTGAGTAACTAGCTTCCATGATGTACTATTTTCTTCTGTGGCCCTACTTTATTGTATTTCATTATTTACTACTTTTATTCAATATATGTACCTAGTGGGCCCTTGAAGCCAACTGGGTACAGGTTGTTTTGCAACTTGTTCTCATACTACACTTGTTCCCCTGGTGCAGATTCGAGTACTAGTTGCCAACGTTGATTACTATTTTCCATTCGTACTTGTTGCTACTTACTTCTGAGATTCAAGGTGATCTTGGCGTCTAACTATTTCTGTTTCTCTTCATATTGGGATTGATCTCCTTGTAATTTTAGAGATATGTTTATATTAGACTTTTGGCTTTATGTTCTGTTCTTAGAGGTTCTGTTTTATGTACACTGATACAGGTTTTGAGAGTTGTTGATTTTGTTATTGTATTCCATTATTTTTTCATATTCACTTTTGTTTATATCTTGTTATTACACTTGTGCTTTTTGCTATTGTTGATGATAGCTCTCCGCTCCAGCTTCAGGCTATAGGGTTGGTTCTCCTACTAGTAGGATAGTAGGTGTAATTATGAGCCGATAAATGGGTTTTGTGAAAAATTAGTATCAGATCCTTAGGTTCATCAGAGTCAGAGTACAGAACAAATGTTTAGTAGAGTCGTGGTGGATCAACATGGAGATGTTCGTGGCATAACTTCGGGAGGTTATAGTAACATGTAAGAAAGTAACTCCTTCTTTTGAATCATGTATCGTGTGTACATCCTTGATGGGTTCTTAATAGTTCTCACTCATTCTCATCACTCTTTTAAAGATGCCTCATAAACATTCTTCAGGAGCTAAGAAGATAACCAGAACTCCTGAGAGAGCACCTATGGAAGTACCTACTCCTAAGAATGCAGCACCTGCTGCAGCGCCAGTTGCAGCACCTCCTCCAGATATTCGTAACATCTATGGTAGCTGCTCAGTACCTCTGGTAGTGCTTCTACAGATGGGACACAGCCAGTTGTTCCAACACTACAACCTATAGCTTCAATTCATCCTATCCAGCTGGTGCAGCCAATGCATCCTGTGCCACCACAAGTTGTTCTTGCATCTTCTTAAGTTCTTCCAACACCAGTTGTTTGGGCAGATAAGCAACAAGTATCTATGATAGATTCGGAGTAGAAGCTCCTATCGAGATTTTTGAGATTGGATCCCCCTCGGTTCACTGGAGTTCCGAGGGAAGACGCTCATGAGTTTCAAGGAGTGTGAAGAGAAATTGGGTAAAATAGGTATCCTAAAGACCCATAGAGTGGCTTTTATTGCTTATCGGATACGTGGCACAACCAAGCAGTAGTAGAGAGTCTTTGTTGCTTGTAGAACAACGAGTTCACTCCAATTGACATGGATAAGTTCTACGAGGTGTTCATGTCGAAGTTTGTCTCAAGGGATGAGAGGGAATGTTTACAAGAAAAGTTCAACAAGATTGAACAAATTTTTATGTTAGTGCTAGAGTATGAGGTCTGTTTCCACCAGTTATGTCTATGGGGTAGAACTTATGCCTACAGAGGTGGATCGGGTCCGTAATTTTGCTAATAGGTTGTGGTATAGACTGCGAGAGTCATTAGAATTATTGGTTTCTGATGGATGACCATTCCAGGCCATAGTTGATCATACTGGTACTTGTGAGATACTTTATCGCGAGCAATGGTTGTGCAGTGAAAAGAAGCAATGCTGAGCTGAGAGGATATAGTGGGTCCTATTCTAGGGGCCGTGGACAGTCTCATTACACACAGGATCAGTCCAGTAGGCCAGTTCAAGCATCATTATAGGTTTCTTCACCTAGTTTTCTAGAGGATCTGGATCTTCTTAGCATGGTAGTCAGATGGGTCCTGGTAGAGGTTCCCAATAGAGTGGGCTAGCAGGGTTGTTTTTTAATGTTGCACTGTGGGCCACTATACCAGAGCTTGTCCTTAGAGGGGCATTTTTCAGCTTGCTCCTCAGTTTGTACAGGCTTTGAGGTTAGTGCCTCCACTGGCTAAAGGTGGGGCGCAGGGTGGTTATCATAGTAGTGGCCAGCGCGGTAGGGGCGGTGGTCAAGGTAACGATCACCACGATGGTGATCACCAATTATATGCTATTCCATACATGCTAGAGGCATAAACCTCAGATACTGTTATTACAGGTTTGATTTCTGTATGTTCTATACCTACTTCAGCCTCTTTTGACCCCGTATCCACGTGCTCTTATGTGTCTACTTATTTTTCACCCAATTTGGGGTTTCCAAGTGAGATATTATCAGTATCTATACGTATGACTACCCATGTATAGGATTCATTAGTAGTGGATCATGTGATCAGGTCATGTATGATTTTTGTTAGTGGGATGGATACTTCCACAAGCTTTATACTCTTGGATATGGTAGACTTTGATCTTATACTAGGAATGCATTGGTTTTCC
The DNA here is from genome assembly GCA_039654485.1 of Withania somnifera. Classification (NCBI taxonomy): domain Eukaryota; kingdom Viridiplantae; phylum Streptophyta; class Magnoliopsida; order Solanales; family Solanaceae; genus Withania; species Withania somnifera. Next base: position 5,723 of record JBDJHY010189476.1, read on the forward strand.
CTTCATCGTGAGTTTTGGATTGTTATGCAAAGACCATTACCTTAGTTATTTCTGGTTCATCCCTGATTGTGTGGAAAGGTTCTAGTAGCCACGCACCGACAGGGTTTATCTCTTGCCCTTAGGATAAGAGGTTGGTAGGGAGAGGATGTTTGGCTTATTTTTCATACGTCTGCAATGTTCGGGATGACACTCCTACTCCTGAGTCTATTCCTATAGTTTATGAGTTTCTTGATGTGTTTCCGACCTACCTACCAGGCCTACCACCAGTGCAAGATATTACATTTACTATTGAGTTAGTGCCGAGAACTATGATCATTTCTATTGCTTCTTATCATATGGCTCCAGCAAAGTTGGGAAAGAAAAAGTTTCATCTCCAATATTTGTTAGATAAGGGTTTTGTCCGCTATAGTGTGTCTCCGTGGGGTACACCAGTTCTTTTTATTAAAAATAAGGATGGTATTATGATAATGTGTATTGAATATTGGTAGTTGAACAAAATTATAGTGACGAATAGATATCCTATGCCAAGGATTGATGATTTGTTTGATCATCTTTAGGGAGGGACATTGTTCTCTAGATAGACTTGTGGTCTGGGTATCACCAGGTGAGGATTTGGACATAGGACATTTCGAAGACAACATTTATGAATCGTTACCGTCATTATGAGTTCTTGGTCATGTACTTCAGTTTGACTAATTCTTTGGAAGGATTTATGGACTCTATGCATAGGGTGTTTAAGCCTTACTAGGATTCTTTTATTATCGTGTTTATGATGATATCATAGTGGATTCGCAGAGTAAATATGATCATGAGCAACATTTGAGGTTGATCCTTCAGATACTAAGAGAATATAAGCTTTACGCCAAGTTCTCAAAGTGTGAGTTTTGGTTGGATTCCGTTGCATTTTTGGGGCACGTGGTATCCAAGACTAGTATTAAAGTTGATCCATCTAAGATTCAGGCATTGCATGATTGGCCGAGGACGAGCTTTGTTACTGAGATTCGGAGTTTTATTGGTTTAGCAAGTTACTATTGGCTATTGTCAAGGGGTTCTCGTCGATTACGGTGCCCTTGACTAAGTTGAACAGGAAGTATTGGCCTTTCAGTGGTCCGAGGAGTGTGAGTTGAGTTTTTCAAGGCTCATAAAGTTATTACTTCAGCACCAGTTTTTACCTTTCATTTGAGGGTTAGAGTTTCTTAGTGTATTTTGATGCTTCTGATATTGGTTTGGATTGTGTTCTAATGCAGCAGGGTCGAGTGATTACATGTCGAGGAAGTTGAAGTTTCACAAGCGTAACTACCCTACTCATGACTTAGAATTAGTTCCGGTAGTGTTTGCACTTAAGATTTAGAGACATTACTTATATGGGTTTCTGTTTGAAATCTTTACTGATCATCGTAGTATTTAGTATATTATGAGCCAGAGGGCATTAAACTCCAGGAAGTGGAGGTGGATCGTGTTACTAAAAGACTATGATATTACCATTCTATATCATTTGGGCAAGGCGAACGTCGTGGTTGATGCCTTGAGTCAGAAGGCGGTCAATATGGGTAGCTTAACAGCCTTGTTAATTTTAGAAAGGCCACTGGTGGTAAAGGTTCAGTCTTTGGCTAGTCGTTTGGTGATATTGGACCTATCAAAACCCAGGAGAGATTTAGCTTATGTTTAGACCAGATCACCTTTGTCAGATCATATTCGACAGTGTTAGTTTGAGGATGAACATTTGGTTTATATTTGTGATCAGATGTTAGCTAGAGAGGCTAGCAGAGCTTTTATTGATTAAGATGGGGTGCTTCACAGGTTGGTGACTTGGTACAGTTGATCTTGTGTAAGGCCCATAACTCCAAATATTCTATTCATCTGGGTGCAACTAAGATATTGTGGTATGGGAGCGACTTACCATGGATTTCGTTATGGGAACACCTAAGACCATGGGTGGATTTCACTTTATTTGGGTTATTCTGGATCATATGACCAAATCTTCCCATTTCATTTCTATCAAGGTTGATTATATGGATGAGACGATAGTGGATATTGACCTCAATTAAATTATTCGATTTCATGGTATCCTTGTTTCTATCATCTCTAACTATGGACAATTATTCGCTTCGCACTTCTGGAGAGAATTACAACATGGCTTGTACACTCAACTTGATATGAGCACAACCTTCCATCCTCAGCGAATAGCCATTCCGAACAGACTATTTAGGTTTTTGGAGGATTTTCTACGGGCTTGTGTCATTGATTTTGGAGGTCGTTAGATAAGTATTTAACCTTGGCAGAGTTTTCTTACAACAACAGTACCACTCCAGTATTCAGATAGCGCCTTTTATGGCTTTATATGTTAGGAGGTGTAGATCTCTTATCGGTTGGTTTGATGTATTTGAGGGTCCTTGAAATAGATCTACTTCGTGATGCTATGGAGCAGGTTCAGGTTATTCACAGTCGATTGTTGATAGCCTAAAGAAAAGTTATGATGATAAGCGAGTTCACACTTAGAGTTTACGAAGGGTGATCGTGTTATACAAAGAATATCACCTATGAAGGGGTAATGTGGTTAGGAAAGAAGGGAAAACTTAGCCCTAGGTTCTTTGGCCCTTTGAAGATTTTGTGACGACTTGGGTAAGTGGAGTATGAGTTGGATTTTCCAACTATCTTATCAAAGGTGCCTCTGGTATTCCATATTTATATGCTTTGGAAGTATACTCCAGATAATTCGCATGTCATTCACTATGAGTATGTGACGTCAGATCCGGACTTGACCTATGAGGAGGAGCTTGTGGCTATTCTAAACAAGCAGGTTGGAAAGTTGAGGACTAAGGAAATTGCTTCAGTAAAATCCCAGTGGAAGCATCACCCAATTTCAGAGGCTACTTGTAATAATGAGTCTAACATACATTCCAGATATCGGTAGCTTTTTAGGCTCCAAGTACTTTCTATCCCTTTTTTGTCCGAGGATGAATTTGGTTTTTAGTGGTAGATGATATAATGACCCTGAAGGTCATTTCTTATATTTTTCATAAAATTACTGATTTTCCATACCCAAAAGTTTCCCCGAGTTATATTTGTTCATATATGGTTTGGTAGAGTTAAAATCGGAGCTAAATGTTGTGAACTTCTCAATTTTTTGAAGCTTTTATGTTTTAATAGGTGACTTTAGACCTCATTTAGAGTTCTGAGTCTCGAAATGAAATTTCTTATGTTCTATTAGCTCTGAAATAATAAAATTGGTCTAGGTGAACCTTTATTTTCAATTTTAGGCCTTTTGTGTTGATTTTTTAGCTATTTGACGGGATAAAGTTGAGTTCTAAGGTCAAAGTTTGACTTCCATCAACTTCTGATCATCGAATGCTCATAATTAAACATTTTCAATTTTGTTGGATATTGGAGGTCATTTTGGGCTTGGAGAAGGTTCGAAATATTTCTCAAAAGTTTCAAAGAAAAATTTATCTTTTCGAGTAAAGATTTCAATTTTAATTATCTTGGAGGGTATCGGGTCATAGAGAATTCAGATATGCATTTTGACGGTTCCATTGAGTCCAGAACATCAAATTTAGTAGGGTAGCATACATGATTTGCATGTATGAGGTTTCGAACAAATCCTAAGAGTCCAATCAAAGTTAACATTTTCAAGCACTTTGCTGTCAAATTCTAGTTTTGGTGAAGCAAGCATAGAATCTTCATCACGGTTGCATGCATAGGTTTCATGATCACATAGATAGCCATCATGATAGTAAAGGTCCATCTTTTAGTATATCGTGATTGCATGTACTAGCATCACGATAATTCATGTGATCGTGTAGAGTAATACAAGTGGACCTAGACATTTTGTTCATTATGATCGTGTGATAAGTCATCGTGATCGCGTAGGGTAACGTTATCCAGTATGCTGCGACCAAAACCCCTGTTCACGAGCTACGTTTCCCCGTTTCACCATTTTTGACTTAGGGTGCTCACTAGGGGTATCTTCAAGGATAGTTTTTGAGGTGACTCAATTGGGTAAGTTTCTAAAACATTAAGTTTTTTATTACCCGTTAATTTTTCCTTTATTTTAACATCAAATTTGGTGATTAGTATAAAATTTAAGGATTTTGATTAAAAAAAAAACTTGTCATTGAATATTTGAGTTTTAAGGGTTAATTACTGCTCTGTTTTCTATAAAATTTCATATTTATAATCCTTGAAATGTAGGAACGTTGATTTTCAACTAAAATTTTAGAAAATCCATCGAACTTTGATTTTCGCTTTTGGGGGGACAATTTTGGAACTGATTTTGAAAATATCAATATTGATATCAAATTTTAAATTTTCTTATGCTTAGCTCATATGTGATTAGATATTACAGAATCAGAGACCCGGTGCAAAGGGATAGCACCTACTTGATCTGATTGTCTCTATTTAAAACAAGTAAAGGCTTGACCCTATTACAAAATGTTTTTGACTCCTTGTTATGTGTTATTTGCTTGTACTGGGAGTAATGGGGATTGATTGGGGTTGTTTTTATGTGTAAAGTAGTGAGTATTCATTCGGACACTAGAATCAAGCATGTGGAGCTAAATTAAAGGAATAAAAATAATGCTAATGATTTATTTTACGTTACCTCTATCGAGTTGGTTTGTTATATGATTATTGTGATACTTGATTGTTTGGCATTAATTATGATTACTCTCGTGTGTGGGATTTATCCCATGTTTTGATATTATTATTGATAGGTTGCCCACATGGGGGCATGTTACTTTATTCATATTTACTATGCCTTGTTTCTCCTTGATTTCGATGATCTTATTATTGATGATTACAGAATACTCGCTCCTACCAACCAAGGGTTGAGGTGAAGGGATTACCCCATATTTTCAGCTAAATCTACTAGCCCCAATAGGTCCTGACCACACCAAATAGTGGTAGGTACGTACAATGAGTTGATTATTATTGTGATATTGATTTATGTATATTCTTGCGATTGAAATGAAAAGCTCTTAAAAGTAATGAGAGGTAATCAAAATTGCCTTTATTGATGATGGTTTGTAAGAATTGATAGTTCTGGATGAGATAGGTATTGGTGTTGTATAAACATCTTAAAAACTATCCTAAAAGTCCATTTCTCGATTGTGTTGAATGTACCCTTTCTACCACGGCTGGACTTGTGAGGTAAGGACCAGTAGGCTTACTAGACTTGAGTACCGTATTAATGTTAGTTTAAGTGTTTCTGAATCTGTCCTAAAGGTAAGGATGGGCATTACCGGTATTGGACTAGGGCGGAAACCCGGTCTCGTCCTGTGCCATTATGTACCAGGACAGACCGGGACGGTACCAAAATAGGAAAGGACGAGATTAATTCTTTTAAATAATTTTTAGTTTATAATTATTGTACGAATAATTTTTAAAAATTTAATTACTAATTTTTTAACTTGTAAGTTTAGGTTATAGTTTTAAAAAATATTTTTTTTATCTTTTTATGTTTTTCAATATATTAGGTTTAGTAAGATTATTTAAACTTTTTATATTTAAACATTATAAATTTTTAGCATCTAAAATATATAACTTTATAAGCTTATGTAAAAAGTATATTTTTTTTTATATAACTTTGTAATTTTTTGTTTATATAACAAAGTATATTTTAATAAAGTATATTTTTTTGTTTATGTAAAAAGTATATTTTTGTTTATATAACATTTTATATCTAAAATATATATTTTTTAGATTATTTTACTATTTGTAAGTTATTTACTAATTTGTAAGTTTTTTTGTAAGTTGAAAACTTATTATTTAGATATAAAAAGTTATAAGCTTTTTTTTTCTTATTTTTTGAAAAAATAAGAAAAGTTATAATGTTTGAAAATTTAACTTATATATATATATATATATATATATATATTATTTTAAAATATTCAATTCATAATTTAAAATTTAAAAATGTAACTCAAAAAAACTTAATAGTATAAACAACTAAACAAATGATAATAATCTAAATTTTTATTTAAGTATTCAAAATTTAATTACATTACAACTTACAACTATTAGTACAAAACTTATTTATATTACAACTCCTTCTTTTGAATCATGTATCGTGTGTACATCCTTGATTGGTTCTTAATAGTTCTCACTCATTCTCATCACTCTTTTAAAGATGCCTCATAAACATTCTTCAGGAGCTAAGAAGAT
>JBDJHY010189487.1:0-11884 GCA_039654485.1 Withania somnifera
TGCACGATGAAGGGGAAGATCCCCTAAAACCTTAATGTTGTTGCTGCTTTCTAAAACCATCAGACTTGGGTTGAATAGCTCCAGAATGACTAGTCTTAACACTCTTACTCTATTGACTCTCGCTAAACATAGCCTTATCCTTCATTATCTTCTCAGGACGCACCATGAGCCTACCAATATCCATATTCGTACTCAACATAGTTATCCTCCCCGCCTGAATTACATGAGGGGCATGACAAGACACAAATAGGTCCATCTTGGTATGCATATCAATAATCATTTCTGGAGCATACCTCGAAAACTTAGTTAATTTCATGATATACTCAAAAACCGACACGGAGCCGTACACCAAACTCAAAAACTCATGAACCCTCTCTTGCATATTTTCTTGAAGAAATAACCGACTAATTAATGCAATATCAAACGCCTCCCAAGATGGAAGAACAGATCTAACTACCCTATAATTTTTCCACAAATCATACCAAGACCTGAAAACATCCTTTAGCTGATAAGCTGCCATGTCAACCCTATCAATATCAAGAACTCTCATTATATAAAAAATCTAATGAACCTCCTCAACAAATTTCTCAGTATCATCCATAGTCCTTAAATAATGAAACTCTAGAGGATTCAACCTCAAGAACTCCCTCAAAACTCCATTATCAAAAGCAATTGACTGAGCCACAGCAACCTTGACTGGATGTCAATCCTGATCCATCACTGTCTGATCCATCATCTGCATCTTGTTGCGTAGCTTTGCAGTGGTAATGTTTGCAGGTGGTTCTCTGACTGAGGTTCTAGAGCAAGTGGAGCCTGATTCTACTAATTTCTGTTAGCCTGGCAATCTAATCGTCATTGAGGCATAATATGGAATACGTAAAGCACGATTTAGAAAGATGAAGGAGCTAAACTCCAAAGCACGAAATAGACATCAATAAAGGGAAACTTTTCCTAAACATTCGGTATCCTATCAATCATAGATGTGTTGCAATCACACTCACAACTACTATTCTAGAAAATTCTAGCTTTCAGACAAATCTACAACTCTATGAACCTAATTCTCTAATACAAATCTTTTCACACTCCGAGCTCACCCCATAGGTGGTACAGGCATCCTTATCTACTAAGTTTTCCTAGCAAGCTCAGTAGAATCACTTGGATAATGCCTAGCTCTACTCACAGCACTCAGCAAAGGAAATAAAATTAATATCATAAGTGTAATGGGCACCTCACAGTAGTTAATAATATTCTTAATAAAATAATAGGTAAACCCCATATGTCTCATTCTGAAAGCCTCTACTCGCTAAATAATAAACTACTAGAACAAAAGTTTACTAGCTTGTCTTTGAAAAATAAAATAATAAATAATAAAGATAAAGTTAAATCTCTAGATAAATAAATAAAATGACTCCATAGCCTTTGGTCAATCTAGTTAGGACTCACCAATCTTCTAATCTTCTAATAGTTCAAACATGTCAACCTTGAATGTTTGGTCGGTTGGAAAAATTTGTGTTGGGGTTAACACATGCAGCAAGAAAAGAATCAACATACAAAACATGCTCTCAATAAGATGAGTAGGTATAAAATAGGATATAGAACAATAAATGATGAGTGCTATGCAATCCATGATAGTTTTATCATCTTCATCTCTAGCTTTACTGCGCAGTTTAACAATTTATAATAAAATAGTTAAAAGTTTATATCTCAAAAAACAAACTCAACTACAGATATTAACTCTTCAATTTTTTACAATAGATAAAAATGGTGATATTGTTCCTCCATTGATTAAGAACTTTGGCTTTTGGCAACTATCATGATCATTCAATATGAAGGGTTTCAATTTTTTTTCGAATGAACAATTTGATGACCTATTGATTCTAACAACTAATGGCAGAGTTTATCATTTAGACCTTAAAATTCATATATGTAGATCTCAAACCTATGGATTGGGATATTTCTGAACTCACATAGAAAAAAAAAGTGATTTAGACACTTAGGGACTCACAACCACATATTATAATCATTCACTCATTAATCATTATAATATTCAATCCTATTAGTATATTTACTTCATGGCTTCCTTAGAGATGATTCTAAACTATCTAGCGATCTTCTTATCATCACTAACTCTAATAACTCTACACATTAAATATAAGAACACATAAAATCTTAGGTGAACAAGTCCCACAAAAACTTCAACTTGTCATGCCCCGACCTCACCCCTTAGGAGGGACATGCAGCCTTAGCTTTCAAGTTTCCCAAGAAGCCTCGGAAGAACCACTTGGATCATGCATAGTTCTACTTAAAACACTCAATGCGATAAATAAAAATAATATCAGAAGTGTAATGGGCACCTAACAATAGTCAATAAAAAGTCTCAATAAAAGAATAGATAAACTCCAATCTCAAAACCCATATATCTCAGTCTCAAAGTCTCTACTTGCTAAATAATAGACTGCTAGCACAAAAGTTTACTTTCTAGTCTCTAACAAATGACATAATAAATAATAAAGCAAAAGGTCAAGATCTAGATAAATAAATAAAATGACTCCATATCTTGTCCTCGAATCAAGTGAGGACTCACCAATCATGTAATATTCTAAGAGTTCAAACATGTCAACCTTGAACATCCGAGCAGTTGGAAAAATATGTATGGGAGTTAACATATGCAGCAAGAGTAGAATCAACACAAAAAATATGTACTGAGTACATGATAGGTATAAAATAAGATATACAACTGTAAATGATAAGTGTTATGCATTGCATGAATAGTTACATCATCTTCATCTCTATCTTAACTATGCATTTTAACAATTCATAACTAAATAGTTAAAAAGCTTATGTCTCAAATCAACTCATCTATACATCATAACTCTACAGTTTTAACAAAAGATAAAGACTTAGTTGAAAACATGTTTTCACTTTCTTCCTTTAAAACCTGTCGCTTTTACTTCTTTACAAACTGTCAATCTTATTTTACTGTGGGAGTTTTTATAACCAGCATACCTCAGATATAAAGTATGACGTTCATATATATATCCCTATGTAGAAGGTCCCTCACACCTTGCCAAAGGGTATGGGCACTACAACTGGACCTAGTGGATTCAACTAGACTTTTGGGTGCAACTGATTGGTAACAAAATTGATATATATATCTTCCCAACATTAGGCTACATAGTTTTGGGTATTGGGACCTTCATTTCCCCACCTTCAGTGCTAAGAATCCTCCCATAAATTATTAATTTTTTAACTAGTCCCATAACCCAAAGTTGTTCCCTTTACTTTAGCTAGGCCTAAAGTCGAAACTGTTCACTTTACTTTACCGGGTCTAAAGCCAAAATTTTTCACTTTCATCTTTTCCATGACTAGTGGAATTTCCTCAGCAGAAAATTACCAATCAATGTATCACATTGATCAATTACCACTAATATGGTAAACTAGTCCATTATGTTGTTTTCAGTAACATCATTAAATCTCAACTAATTAATTTTAAGTATAAACATTAATAATTTCTTTCAAAACTAGGCCAAAGCCAAAACTATTTAATTTAATTATGTTTCTTCACTTATCTTTAACTAGGGTTAATTAGCCAAACTAGTCAATGTAGACATGCTATAACTTCATACTCAAATTATGCAACAAGTCTAATAATTATGACACTTTAATACTTTATTCAAGTTTTAAGAATAAACTTAAAAACAACAGTCAATTTATATCTCAAAGTTTTTATCTTTATCTATACTTTTATAAGGGAGGCATGCTAACTCATGAGGACTTTTATAATTAAATAATCTTCATCAAAACTTCATTAACCTAACTCAAATCATCAAATAAACTATCAATTTTAGAGAAACATACTTTATAGAATTAAAAAGGTACCTTAGCATGCTTCTACTCATGCAAATTTTATTTAGAAAAGGGTTTTTTGGGAATAATGATAAAAGAAGTCCTTGTTGAACACATACCTTAATTGAAGAATTTCTATGGATGAAAGTTGTTCAATTTTCTCCTACAAGATGATTCTTTGAAGAACTCTAGTTTATTTCTTGAAAGAATTTGACAGAAGAACTTTATTTTGATTTGATTTAGTGTAGAATGATTTGGAATAAGAGCTTTGGGCTTAAATACCTTCAAAGTTTGGGCTCAAAATGATATTATTGATGATATAATAGGTGGGAAATAAAAAAACTTTTAAAAAAGGGACAAAAATTACTCAAAATAACAAGTAACTGTGACCCCAACCGTGTCATGGTGGTTATCGCAGCTACCACAAAACCATGTCACAGTTGGTGTCATACAAACCAGCCCAACATGACATGGTGGGTTCCATGGTTACCTTTAGGTTAGTTTCCTTGCACGCTTTTCTTTAAGTGTGGCACATTTACAATAGTGGTAAACTTTCTACAACACCATGTTTTGAGGTTTCTAAACATGTAAACCATGTATGAACATGTGTGGTTATTCACCAATCATTACCAAGCCTTCGGGGATGAAAAAAACATCATTTTTCCCCTAAAAACTCCAACATATTCTTGAATAGCAAGGAATTTTAGAGATTCTGCAAGGCCTTAAAAAGTTAGGCATAACTTTCTACTCCATGCTCAAAATAATGCGTGGTTTGTTGCATTGAGATGTAGACTTCGAGGGAATTCTAAACATGAAAACATAAAATTATACATCTATAGGTGGGATAGATCCATTTAGGCTCATATTAAGTCTCAAGGTTCAACTTAAGCCACATAAAATTGTAAGTTAAACTCTAGATGACTCTTCGTGGTGTTATACTACTAGATGAGCATGCACTATCTTCCATAAGCTTCTACTTAACTCCTTTCACTACCATTTTCCTTATAATAAATGGTATCACTATAGGAAGTAAAGCATAAACATAAACTATAGAAGTTATGGGCTAAGGTATAACTCTAGAACCTATACAAGGATTCTAATCAATATAACCTTTAAGAAGGGATATAGCATTACTGCACTCTTGGCACTCAAGCTGGGGTCTGAAAACTGAAGTCATGAAATAGACTGAATAACTGGATTATAATAGCAACAGGGTTTTTGAATCATGCTTAAAACTCTATAACTGACATCATAACTGACTGGATATCTACATCATGAGCAGGGTTATTATGTTGTCTGAAATAATTCCTTCTAATTATAGAAATCGAACATAAATGTAAACCTTCATAAGGTGCAATAACTAGGGATAGAATCAATGTTTAACTATGATCGAAGAACAAAAAATGCAAAGGGGGCATGAACGGTCAGCATCTAATCATATATTTATGTTGGGACTGCTTACTATTAATGTCACAAGACTTGACTGGTTCTTCATCGTACCATCTCCCTATTAGGATGAAAGGTAAAAATTCTTACTCTGGAACTTCCTATCCAAATTGGGCTACAACTGACCATTCAACAAGGTCACGCACTCATTGTACATCTGAACCAAACTCCCTCTTTAAGGACTACAACCATTCACACTTGGATTCTTTTTAGGACTCCTCCCCAAAAACACTTCTAAACTTCCCTTTGGCCTCTAAGGCTAACACTAAAAAGTCAACACTCTTTCTAGCTTACCAGTATCATGAAATTAATTCTTTATCTATCCTCATACTACAACGCCTCACACTAGAATAAGAATTTAGATTTCAACCTTATCATTAAATATTAAACACGAATAACATACAACTTCTCATCACTACTCAAACTTACAACTACTAAATCACATCCTATGTAACACTAGTCCTGTGAGAAATAATAATAGCACAATCAAATTCCAACCACCCACTCTAACAAATCAAGCCTACACACAACCTTACCATACTTAATCAATACATACTCTAAGTCTTCTTAACCATCAACTTCCCCTCCACATACTACCATGCAATAAGCACCAAATTATTTCTCCTTAGTCAATAATTAAAGACATAACATCCCACTACTCCTGAATAATCACATAACATCTGACTACACACCTTAATAAAAAACTAGGCTCCACTCTAAGTTCTAGACTTCTAACTTCACAATTCCATTCTAGGATCACCACAACATGTTATCCTAACTATATCTCTAGTGTCTACCATTAGACAAGCCTTCTTTACTACTACAACTACTACCCCACCCCCTTATGACTAATACGCTCACCACCTAGGGCTATATTATAAGGAAAATTAGAGATTAAGTGGTCTGATCTGGCTGATCCTTGTTTTCAAACTGTCGAGCTGACTGCTCTACAAACTAGTGTTATTCTGGAAAGCATGATCCAGAATGCATTAGCAATGATTTAGAAAATATTTCTCAAGTTTAAACTCCATAGAGCAATGTAAGACATGAATAAAGGGAAACATTTCTAAATGCTCAGTAGACTCTCAGTTATAAGTGGCAGCGGCTCACACCCATAAAGAAACTCTACCTAACATTGGCTTTTAGAAATCCTAGGACACTTGAACCTAAAGCTCTGATACAAAGTTTTTCTCACTTCGAAGTCACCCCCTGAACGTGACAATGTAGTTGTAGCCACTAGGTGGCACAAAGTACCCTTGGCTCATGCACATCTATTCACTCATTCTCAGTGGAAGTAATAACAATAAGCAATGAAAAATTGTTGTCATATCACATGAATGAAAAATAAATAATGAAATACATACAAAACTCCAAATCTCAATAACTACTACATTAAGACTCTAAAATCCTCTAAATAGTTAAATACTAGGCGGTTAGGACAAGTCCTAGATAACCTTAGAATAAAAGGGAAATAAATGACAGATGGTCCAGTCTCAATCTCTAATAGGAACTCACAAACTCTTATATCTAGTCGGGACTGTAAATCATGTCGACTAGAGAGTTCAGATGGCTGGCAGATCTGCACTATGTGAAATATGCAGAACAAAGTATGTAGTCAATACATTGAATATACTGAGTATGCAGGAAGGTAGCATGAATAATCAATCCCCAAATCCTCAACAATTTATATGCCATGAATTGGTCTATGCAATGCATGAATAAATCTAACTATAAGTCTCAATATCAAGAGGTAATAATATATAGGAATATCATTCATTAGTAAGCTTCGACTCTCTACTATGCTGACACAAGATGAATGGAAATTACCATGTTGATATAAGCTTAATATTACAAACCATACTAATATTATTTATACATAACACCATAATACTAACACACTTTAAATTGTACACTACAATGCTGACACACCTATGCATGACAGATGGATGTATTTAAAAAACATTAAGTATTTAAAGAACTTCAAAACTCTTCATAATTAATGAATTCGTAAATGGAGTAAAATTGATCACTCTTTCATGGTAAGTTCCACTCTGAACTAGAAACCTTAACATACAAAAATTAAGCAAAATTTACCATCCATAATATAAAACTTCACCTTTCAAAATATGAAGAAAAGACTTAGAATTCATTTGGAATTTCATTAGTTTTGACAAGATAAAATACCCTTACTTTAAAATAACTTTCAAATACCGATGCAAAATAACTGTGGGAGGTTCTATACTAGAAATCCATGAAGTTCAGCCTACCACTATCTAAGGGTAGCACTATACTTTTCTACAGGTACAACACCTAAGATTGACCTAGTGGATCCAGATAAGTACATACAAATAGGGACTTATTCGGACATAACATATCATCATATGGTTGGTGACATTTTTATGGGATAAGGACTCGCTTTCAAATCTACTTGGTGCTAATACTACTCCAAAAAATTAAGACTTCTGCTCCTATCATTGACCAGTGAAAATATTTTAGTTAATAACTGACCAAGTGAAACATTCTTAGGCTCTTTGAAAAATAATTTTCTTAGTCTCTTTGGGAAAATAAATGTCTTATAGACACTGACTCATTACTTCATAAAATATTCTTACTCTTTCTCAAATTGTAGTCCAGGTATTAATACATTTTTCGATGGTTTATCACTCAAAACTAGGCTTAAATAATTTTTAATACAAAATATCCAAATGATTTATAGTATCCTCGAAACATGCTTAATACTTCAGAGAAATAAAGTAAAAATCATTAGTTTATGACCCTTTCTATAAACATTCTTCATGCCAATAAAACATCAATTTCATAAAACTTATCAAATTTCAAGCTTTATAAATGAATTATAAACTTTCATGCTTCTTTCACAGTTTTCATCAACATAACATTCCAATGCAAAGGACAAGTAACTCTAATAAATAATATGTAAGACTTCATGTAATTCAAGTAATAATCATTAAGGAACTAGTGAGCAAGGGAAATCTCAATAAGATCATGAATTGGATAACCCTAGGACAATTCAACGTTAATATTCTCAACCTTAAATTTGGGATTTTTGTCACATAGGTGAAATAAAACCCATACTCATTAGCCTACATACATTTTTATTCCTTAATTAACCACAAACAAGGATTGAAGGAGATTCTTGAAGCCCTTTGAAAAAGAACCCTAAGCTTGTGAGTTTGCGAGAAAAGATTCTATGCTTGATTTTCTTTTTTTTTAAGTGATTAATGAAAAATAATAATTTTTTGTAAGTGTTTTGACTGATATAAAGGTCCTAGGGAGCTTAAAATGATGTAATTTTTCCTACTTGAAGTTGAGAATTTACTCAAGAGTCCTTATGAATAATGTATAAAAAGATTGTGACTTTTTTCCATGTAAAGTTGCCAGTCCTTGGGAAGAGCACCCCTTTCCTACTGCAAAATAGTAAGCTCTGTGCGATGTAGGACGACCTTAGCGAAATGCCCATAATATTTTACCCAGACATCAGATTGACACGCAAAATTGCATTGTAAAATAGAATTTGAGACCTTTATTTTGATAGATTATGGGTCACATAACTCCTCATAGATTAATTCATATGATTTTTTGAAGTTGACATATGCCTAAAATGACGCAAAAACTAAGCTGATAGGAAACCCTTGACCTTAAATTTGTGCTAGGAGTTTCTTATGACCTTGTATAATGTCAAAACAATACTTTCACACTTTAAAATTAATTTTATCACCTAGGAACATGTGGGAAACTCATAGGACTCCGACTTAAGCACGTACATAAAATGGTTCAAATTCTTGTTTAAATGTTTAGGTTGTTACTATTTTATTCTAGATTTAATATGTATTGTATTATTGTTTTCAAGTTTCCACTGAAAGACTGCATGAAATTTGTACACAAAGTGTATGTAAATTTATAAGAAGAATAAAGGCATATATTGGATGCAAATATGCATTCAAAAAAGAATATGGTGACTAGAATGCCTCATTTGGTTACTAACTAAGATACATGCATACATTGCAACTTCACAATCTAGAAAAAGTGGTTGAATTGGATTTTTATCGGTATCTAAATATCCCTAAAAATATTTTCAAATACGTATTTTGGTGCTTAAATCCTTGAGTTGATGGTTTTTTATGCTATCATCTTGCTAAATCAATTATGGGATGCACGAGTATGGTAAATATAACATAAAGTTTATTGATTATTGTTGGGTCAGAGGCTACTGACTCAATATTTCCTGTAGCCTTTTCAATTTCTACCAATAAGATCTTACAAACATGGACCATGTTTTTGAACCATTTTCATAAACATGTTGTTAAAGGACGAGAAGGGATATGCATTATATCTCAAAAGCATTTAGGCATACTTGGAAGCATGAATAATATTTCACAATGGCGTCCTCCTTTTACCAACCACCGCATATGCTTAAGGCTTTTGAAGGAAAACTTTCACAAAATATGGAAACAAGAAAATTAATAACCTTCTCTGGAGTGCTACTCCTAGTGCAAACTAGGGGAAGAAGTTTCTTGCATAGATGGACAAGATGAAAGAAATAAGACTACATGTATACACTCAATTAATGCAACTTGACCTAGACTGGTGGATAGTACACTAGGATGACAGTAGGAGAGGGGCATGATAACTACCAAAAACTTCGATTCATTCAACGAACTTCATAAGCAAGCCAGGGATCTTCTAGTTACTGCAGTGGTCAGATTCACTGACATGCAGATTTTGGGAGTTTTGTTTCAAAATCAAGTTGTGCCATGGATCATTTCATGCCCCAAGGATACCCCTAGGGTTTAACATAGCGCTAAGGACCCACAAGTGGGTCTAATCAAGACCTTGGCACATATACATGGTCATAAACTAACATACAACAAAATCCATGAATTACATAAATAAGAAAACTACTATAGGATCTTATAAGAACTTCAGAGTTATCATTAATGGGAAACAATCAGAGGAAACATAGTATAGTTAATAAAATACTACCATTAATGTTTGAAACCTCTAATAGACTAGGACAACATTGGGATAAACCCCTAGTCAATTCTCAATACAAAACTGAACTAAAGCATAGATATAAATTAGAAGAACAACTCTGGTCCTAGTTCTATGAGGACTCACCAAGATGCTCTGAAAATCTACTACTAACCATGATAATAGGGTGGGACATTTGTATCTGCATAATCATAAAGTACCCAGTCATTAATGGGGTTAGTACATACAATATAGTGGAATATAAGTGTATGAATAAAATCATCATAATAATCAACTTGTAAATGAAATCATGAAAAGAGGCGAAAGATCATATCATAAATATAGAAATCTATGAAATGACCCACATAATAGTATGTTGAAATTTGTCAGTCTTTTATCAAGATTAAAACAATAAGAAAATCATATATTATTTGGGTTAAGAACCTAATTTAGTTCAAAACCTTAAATCATGAGGTGGGAGTTTCTACTAACCAACAGAAACCACACTATGAGCAAATGTGGAGTCCAATATCATAAAATTTCACTAAAAAAGGTCTAGTTTACTAAAGACACACTAGAAAAGAGCTCGATCTAACCCTCCAAGGTATAACTAATCATGTAATTTTAGTTAAGGATCCATAACTAAGTCATTAAAGTGAAATTGTGGTGGCCACAATTTGGGGATTATAACTGAGTATCACCTTCCTCTTACAAGTGCAAACTCAGTCCACTAGATGCTATATAATCCTCCCAAAACATGAATAATGAATATATTTGTAAAAATGATTTAAAAGGGGAAATGTCTAGATGCCCAGACTCTAAGCATAATTGAGCCGGAGCTTCTTAGTTTTCTTGTCATATTTTTATCATATTAGCTTCATGAATCTTTATAAGTTTAAGTAGAATTATAATCCATGTTAAGAGATCATGATGTAGTTTCACTAGTTTAAACATGCTAAAACCATGAAATTCTTTCCATGACTAATCTAATCATGTTTAAATAGGTCATATGATTATAATTCATGAAATCATGTAAAAATCATGCTAAAAGTCTAAATTCATGTGAATCTTGCATACATAAAGTCATGGAGACAATTTCTAATTAGGACATAAACTTGTGTTTATTGCACCCTAGAATTTAAAACATGAATAACTTAATAAAACAAGAACTTTTGGGCATGAGAGTGAAAGGAACTCTCATTCAAACCCCTATACCTAATTTGAATAAAAACCTAGGTGAATTCTTAAACAAGATTAAAAACATTAAACCGTAGGCTTGAACTTCTACACATTGATTTCTTTCCTCATCTTTACAATTTTTTAACTGTAATTGAATTATGGAGAATAAGGTTTTGGCATTTATATTTATGGGTAAAATAGAGTTAAAACATATGTTTAGTGCTGATAGGCTATAGGAATAATCCAAAATATCCCTAGGCCTGAAATTAAAATAACCTAGAAAACAATAACAAAATAACACGAGCGGAATGCACGAGTCGTGGTCCATAACTTCACGACTCGTGAAGTGTGTTCGTGGAGTGATGATTAGCTACTGGAAAATCTCCAAGATGAAATGAGTGTATACCATGACTATTTTTCTTAC